>CAIGRB010127145.1:25032-42202 GCA_903798255.1 Fraxinus quadrangulata | reverse complement strand
TGCCATCCTTCTTGACAGACAGGTTGACATAATGTCAAGTGACATTCTATCATTAGACCGTTTTAAATACAATCATCATTTCCATCAAATCATTTTCATCCACCTCGAAATGGCTTACGGCTTTTGTTAACTTTATTACAATTTTCAGAACGACACCAACTCGAAATTTTACAATTTTTACTTTATTACTTGTTAACGAATCGTGCACTTACAGTGATTTATAAAGCGAATATATTTTCGTGAACAATAGGCATAGGACTTGTACTAACACGGCTGACTTGGTTTGAAAAAAAAAAAAAAAAAAAAAGCTCGGGTATCTAAGTGTAAACTATAAAATGAAATTCATTAGAATTTTGCTACTTTGCCATATGATTTCTAGCATCCTCCTTGATAGATGTGTTGGCGTGTGAAGGAAGCCAACGATGCGTTTATATTTTGTGGCATCGGTGATACATCTCGATTTGTCTATCTGAATTTCTTTTCATGAGTAGGGTGGTAATTTGTTGGTGGCGCAACCATTGACATCTTTAGACGATGATTCTCCTTCAAAGCTCGGAAGATGCCAAGAAACGGTTATTATATAAAGACCAGTTAGAGGTTGTCAATGTTTATGCTGGTGGATTGAGTCTCCATTTGTACATATTGTGATGCTATCAGCTATATTATATGTCCAAGAGTTGCTTAGTTAAGATTTTCGGGTGCTCACTGAACTAAAACAGAAAATTCATATTGGGTCATTAACTTTTATTTAGTCGAGTTATATATATGTATTTTTGTGAAAAATGTGGTTTCATATTGGTATTGAAAATGTTAGCATTTTGATTTAGGGACAATATCTTGCGTATTGCAAAGTAATACCATATTATTTTGTTCAATCACGCTACACAATATCAAGGTTGATATAAAATTTGACATAATGTTACGTGACATTCTATAATTGGATAATTTAAAATACACTCAACTTTTTCAATGAGCCATTGTTTGAGCCCATTTTTGGGCAAAAAAATGCATTTTTGAGTAGTGTTTTGTTGGAAATTATGTGGTTAAAAAGCAAAAATTTCAATTTACGTATATGAGGTTAAAAATAATTTTTTAAAAAATTGGGGCCAAACATAACCAATCATTTACTGTCACATGCAATTATATCAAATTTTCTGTCAAATCCTTCTGACAAAATAGTTTTTTTCTATGTTGTTTTGCATTGTAAATATGATGAAGGTCGGAGGTAGGAGTGGGCGCGATCCGATTCGATTTAGTTTTGTAGGGAACTGAACCGAACCAAGGAGAATCTTAGAAATTGAACCATTATCTCTATATCCAATTATAGAATAGAACTAAACGGTAACCGAACCAATCTTCGATTCTGATTTGTCCGATCCAAATCTTTGTAAAAAAATTATAAAAATAAAGTACGAAATTACTTGTCAAATTAAAAATAGAGTATGAAAATCATTTGTTATTTTTGTAATCTAATAGTACAAAAAATTAATTGAACAAAACGACGAACAAAAATCCACTTTAAAACTCAAGTTCAACTTATAAAAGCGAAAAATGGTAAACTATTAAATACAATATAAACGATAAAATCTCGATTGAAAATTAATTTTAAAAAAATCTATATAACAATAGTATGTTATCTTTAGTAATTCTCAAAAATCACGATTCTCGATGGCCGGCAATTTTAAAAACAACAAGAAATTTGAATTCTTATAAAATATTAAACTAAAATATATTTTTCATAATGTATTGCATTATAACAACGAATTTGTAAATATTTATAAAATTATTTAAACTTGAATTTCGATTACCCAAGGAAAGAAGTAGCAGCGTATGAAAAGTGGAATTTAACATGAGATAATTTTGGAGTTTAGTATTCAAAAATCTAGTGTATTTTGGTGCAACTAAAAAGAGAAATTTGAGATAACCGAATTCACGGTTGGCTATCAAAATAGTACCGAGAACCGGACCAAAACCAATCGGCACTCGATGTATGATCCTAAAATTCGACCCATTTAGTAGAGGAATCGCAGTCGAACCGATCAGTTCTATTTGGTTCCGATACAGTTCCACTTATTCTGAAAAAAAATGTCCATCCCTAGTCGGAGGTTCCCTTAGTTGATTAGAAGTGTAGTTTATTAATTGATTAGGGTAATTAGTAGTAATTGATTTTATCTTTTCTCGATCTGTATTTATCTTTACTTAATTATTCCGCTTTAATAAGGATAAGTCATAATTGTGTCCTAATTAAGTTAAAGTTTGTTGGGTTAGATTTCGTATATTGCTTTTACTATTTAAACACTTTACGTGTTCATTGTTTTTTTTTAAATTTTAATGAATATTAATAAAATTTTTGAAAATTGTTCTTCGATTATAAACCCATTCATTAACTCAGCGTTTACGATCTCATATTAAATCAAAACGAGAATACCAATATTTATCTTGACTGGTTGCGAGGAGGCTAGTAATAATTACTAACCTATTAGATGTGTTATAGTCTAATGTGTAACGTCTTATTTATAATTTGTGTTAGAGTATCAAATATAGCATCTATTTGAGCCCCATTTTCATTAAAATTTATTTTCAACCACACGTTCTTCGACAAATGATTTTGACACGTAACTTTTTTTTCTGAAAAAAACCTTAATGTGAAGAGGGGATGGGACAAGAATTTTCAAGACTTATGTAGGTCATAAATGGATGCTCACAATACATCTAATTCATGCACGTGGAACTTTTTATTTTTATTTTTGGTGTTGAGGACCAATTAGAAAGAAAACAAAATTACTTGGGTCTTATCACAATTTAGAGTGATATTGGGTTGAAATTGTAAAATACTCCACGAATGCAATTAAAAAATTAAAACACAACACATTTTGAGCTGTCAAAAGCTCATTCCAAGGAATGGCCAACGCTTTTCACCGCAAGACTTCAACTATCCAGGTAGATAGATAGAAGACGGAGAAGAAGTTAAAGGAACCCTAAAAACAGAGGGTTTGTTCTGAATCAAATCGCCGAGATCTTTATTAATTATTGATAATTAAGGTAAGTTATTATTTGATCATGTGAATCTTTCTACAGTATGTGATATAAAAATGTCTAATATTGTTAATTCGGTTTTATTTTATTTTAATTTCAGTGTAATTTTTATGGGCGATGAGGAAATGTGGGTAGGATGAAACTTTTATATTTATGTGAGCTATTGTGGACAGGGTGACGAAGGAATAGTAGATGGGAAATTAAACCCGAGTTAATTCAAGGAAGTATGATATTGGAAAAGGAAAAAAAAATTAAATTTTTTTATTGCGGATTGACATGGATTGATTTGACAAAATTGTTATCTTGAAATATTAGTGAGATTCTGTAGAATTTCTGTGTAAAAGATTTGAGTTTCATAAATAGAGGAACAACTTGTACTAATGCCTATTAGTAAATTGTTGTGCAATAATTTGGCTAGGTGTTACGAATGAGATTATGTGTTTGTAAGTTTCCAACTTCAGTTAACTTTGTCTTCATTTGAAGGAAAATCACGAAATGTATTTTGAGGATTGCTATTCACTGTGCTGCCAATGCATTTTTCAGTTCTACTGGTGACTGAAAGAAAACCATGAACATGAATGGTTTCATGAGTGGAATTTGTGCATTGATGCTTGTGTGTTAACTCTTAGGTTGAAAGCAATCCATGAAAATGATCTGTTCCACAAGTGGAATTTGTGCATTGATGCTTGGATGTTAACTCTTAGGTTTTCCTCTTTGAAGATGGTCTTGTTTTGAGCTATAGATAGCGATAATTGGGGCTTTCATTTTATTTTCATTCATTTGGTAATACCATTGGCACTGGTTAGGTTGAATGGTCTCAATGAATGGATAACTGTATCATTCACCTACTGAATCTGTTCACTGCTGCTAATTATAGTTAAAATTTTATATGTGAAGCTAATACTATATGGTAGAATGTTTCAATTGGCAATGGAGAAAGTTAAAGATATGGAGTACAATATTGATGTTTATTTTTGTAATTAGAACTTGGGTGGTGGAGAAGCTGTTAAGGAGTGTGTATATGCAATTTGGAAGGATGGGTTACGCTTGCTAGCCTTTTGACATTTCCATGATCATACAAGCTTGGTTTTGGATGGCCGATCTATATTCTTTCTATTTCAAAGCATATAAGCACCTTGGCTTTGCATAAATAAATGTCATAGATAGGAGCCCCCATCTCTTATTTTGTGACTTTTGGGCAATTAATCATACTTAAATTAAGTACAGGACAAGCAACTTGTTGTATAAATGGTGCTAGGCAGATGGGTTTGACAAGGTTGTCTCTGAATATGATGGGGTCGTTCACAGTGAGCAAGATCTTCTGCTCTCCCTTCTTTAGTTGCAAGCCTGATAACTTTTGTTATTATTTAGATACCAATTTCCCACTTTGGGTATATTTTGTCAAATTTAGATGTCGTAAGCTGAATATTTCACCTTTTCAAATTTCCGTTCTGGTTGTGTTAGTTCTATCTTGTATCCACACGATCTGACTAGTTTCCTTCTCCACTTCATGTGCACGTGTTTTAGGGTGTGGTGTCATCCATAATCACATGATTTTATTATATTTCTATTAACTCCATGTCTGGAGATCGTTAGGTCTTCCTGTATTTATGTCGATTGCCAAGCGCTTCCTATGTTACGTGTTGAATAAAAATATTTAAGCATGGTTATGTATCTTCGAATGGGGTTGGGAAAAAAACGTTGGATGATCTATGCTTAGATTACAATTTTGGTTTCTTTGCTATCCTCACTTTTGTAGTAACCTGATATCTTGATGTCTTATTGTGTTCATTTGTTTTCTTGATTCTGTCAGACAGTACATGTTATATAAACGTGAGATTTGTTAAGTTGAAATAGTTTCCATGGTACTCCCCCATTATGAATTTTAGCAAAAAGCTTGTAAGCGATGAATTTCTTGAGGTCAGGTTATGCTCATCCATCAATTACTTTCATAAATATTTTCCTCATTATATTATTATTATTCTTGACAGGAACTGATTATCTTCAGCTATGGAAAATTCCAGACCATCCAGCATCAGAAATATTATGCATGTTGGAAAAAATTCTTTGCTGCCTCCTAAATGTCCATTCCCTAGCATATCCCCAGCGTACGCTGAATACATCCCTAGTTCAGCAATTGCCCGAAAAGGTCTTCCAGCACCTAGAAATGGTAATGCACAACATCAACGTGCTTCCTCTGAAAGTTTTTTGATAGAAGAACAGCCGTCTTGGCTTGATGAACTCCTCAATGAGCCTGAAACACCTGTGCATAGAGGAGGTCATCGACGCTCATCAAGTGATTCCTTTGCATATATTGACACAGCTAATGTTGGATACATGAATGGTGTAGCTCAAGATGATAACAAGTTCAAAAATGTAACTTCAGTGCCTTCATGGGGATCTCAGGACTTTGATCTTTACAGAGATATAAGACATGGTTCTTTCTACACAGACCCAAACTCTTCAGGCACAACCAAGAATAGGACATGGGATGCACCTGTGAATCCAGTTGCATCATCTCATGGCCGTCCTGCTCCTAAGGACAATGCCATAGTTCAAAATGCAGCATCATCGAGTACTTCCCCAGAAACAGACAAGAATTCATCTTCTTCAACTGAAAAGCAGGATCCACTTGAATATGATCCTTATGATCCAAAAGGTTCTTATGAGAAAAAGGACTCTGATCATGCCAAACCATCTGTGTCTGATACAGACACCAAACGGGCCAAGCAGTATGTTAACTCAACTTGACACTTTACCCGACAAATTACAGCAATTGGCTTTTTAACTTTCTTTGATATAATTTTGTGGCCTTCATTTGCAAAATTTATAGACATTTATAAATTGTCAAACTTCGTTTTTGACCACACATTCCAATGGAGCAACAAGTACTATCCACTTATCCACAATTCATTTCTATTTATTTATAAATTAAACAGTATATAAATTCTTCCCTAACAGAGGCATATCTGTCTGCTGTTTTTTCATTTGTCGCGTGCTTGTTTTGGATTTGGGGAGACACCTAAATCTGTGGATTAATCTCATTGTTTGAGTCCTTGTTTATTGAGATCCATACCATCAATTTGAGGTAATTCACATGAATGATACAAAGTTATGTTCAGGCATTTTTTATAAATTGCATTAGTTGTGGGTGAAGCCTAGCTTTATATCAATCTGCTCTCCACGAACCATTATGTTAGACCATGAATTATGCTGAATATGGCTTAGATTAAACTTAAATGTATTATTTTAAGCTTAGAATATGTTTTTGAATAATTAGATTTTATATGACATGGGAGTGGGTGTGCTAGAGAAGGTTTGTGAAGAAGTAAGATCTCTGTCTTCTCGTCTTCTCATACTCATCATCGTAATGGATCTTCTATTTGTCTAATAGGTGACTGGAGGATGAAGTTCATCAGAGGATAGAGATATAGTTTTTCCTTGAATCACAGAAGTCATATTGCTTTGAGGAGTGGGTGTGCTAGAGAAGGCTTGTGAAGAAGTAGGAGCTCTGTCTGCTCGTCTTCTCATTCTCATCATCGAAATGGATCTTCAATTTGTGTACACAAATCAAGCCACTTTTGAAACCCGTTCTATACTTGTTTTTCACGTAGAATCAGTGACAAACCAAATTGTGAATTTGAATTACTGTCACAATACTCTGAAGACCTATTCTTGAAAATCTTGTTCATCTGCTTATGGTTGAAATGATTTTTGTACAACTTCAGTTTAAAATCTGCGAGTAATATTTGTCTGAAAAATTAACCAGTTTTATAATTGTATTTAATTATATTTTTATTTTGAATTAGCCTGTGGACTCTGGAGTTGATATTTGCATCCCCACCTGCCCCATTAAAAAAAGCTTGACTTTTTCATATTCCATGAGTTAGAATCTCTCAGTATACATGATATTTGTCTTATTATGATGATGTGTGCTTTGTACATTTTGAAAGCGCTACTCAAGCAAACTGAAATATGAATCATAAATCAGAAGCATCAGTATAAATATAGAGGATATAGATATAATGCTGTAATGCCTGGACAGTCATAGAATCTTTGTACTTTCAAAGATAATTTTGCTCCCTTTTTGATTCAAATGAACTGATCTCGTATAATTTAAACTTTCACAATAAAAAATTCCCCATCATGTCATGAGAACTTGGTGCTGTTTTTTTGTCCGCTTATTATGTTTCACTCAATTTCCTTGATCATTTTGATTGTAAATTACGAACTTCTGTAAATAATTAGTGATTCAGTAAGCTTAAAACTTCATTTCTAATGCAGGCAATTTGCACAACGCTCACGGGTCCGAAAACTTCAATACATAGCTGAACTGGAAAGAAATGTGCAAGCTCTACAGGCAGATATTCCCCCTTGAGAATTTTTAGTACGGATCTTACCTTGACATGTTGTATCTCTAAAATTGCTGATATCACTTTTTTGTTGTTTATAAATGCAGGCTGATGGTTCTGAAGTTTCCGCTGAGCTTGAATTTCTCAACCAGCAGAATCTTATACTAAGCATGGAGAATAAAACCCTGAAGCAACGATTAGAAAGTTTAGGTCAAGAGCGGCTTATCAAGTATTGTAAGTTCTCTTCCCACAAATTAAACTTACAGGTTGTTAGTTTGTTATTTAGTGTTAATTATGTATGTCTGGGGAAAAAACTTAAAAAGTATTTTTGGGAAGTGTTTATAAACGGTTTAAATTATGAATAGATAGAAATGAGTGATGGATATGTGGGTAGTACTTGTGGTCCTTCAAAATGTGTGGGTAAAAAATGGCTTGAATGTTTATTAAAAATGTTTATAAACATGAGCCAGTCATAGGCTTATTTTTACCCATAAGGTCTTGGAAAGGGAATTGAAAGAGTAGGTGCTTAATATGAGCTTTAAAAGGTATCTTCAAGAGGTTTGATATGTTATGATGCTGAACTGAAGAGTTTAGAGCCTTCTTTTAGTTGTATATTTAAGCATCAATTATTGGCACATTGTAAAAGACGATCCTAGCCCACCACAGGGTATTGGATTCTCTGTAATTGTTAATTTTTAAGTTGGTCCACAAATTGTATCAAATTGAATTTTTCCATATGTAAAGCATAAAAATAACACATTTTCCCCTCTGACATGTTCGGATTAGTACCCATTAGTGTGTATTTGCATCAAGTTTAAGAAGACAGCAGACCCACGCTTAATTCTGACTTACGTTCCATGTATATGTTCTTTTAGCTGTCTGACGGGAGGCACGAGTCACCTGCATTAACATGTTTCTGTTCAGATATAATTCTGCCCTTTGCAACATACTGAGATAGAATAGTGAATTTTGAATATGGATATTATAATATAGTTGTAAAAACATTGGAAAGCTAGCATCACCTTGGTCTTTGGAAATGATTTGTATTAGAGAGCAGCAATTGGACTGCAGAAAAGTTTATTACTCTTGAGATTCTTCTGAATTAGATTGTGGATGCTGTGTGCAGTTGAGCATGAAGTATTGGAAAGAGAAGTTGGAAGATTACGAGCCCTGTATCAGCAGCAGCAGCAAAATCAACAGCAGCCATCATCTAGCCATCGACGTGCAAAGAGCAGAGATCTGGACCAGCAATTTGCTAATCTTTCGCTTAAACCCAAGGAAGCAAATGCTAGTCATGATACGGCTTCTGGGTATATCTAGCTTGAGTTTTTATGGTGCCTCCTAACCGTTCCTCGACTGATGTCACCATCCCTTGCCAATGACAAAAATCATGGTTCACCTTTCCTGGTGTCAAGCCGGATTCTTCCAGTCCTGAGCTCAAACTTGCTGCCTGGTCTGTTTATCTTGTGCTTTGCCATTATGATCTTTGTGTTAGTATTTGGCAATTTTCTTTGTTAAAAGTAGTGTCGCCATTTGCGCCTGGTAGTCTGTGCTGGAAATAGTTGTTCTGGTGGATGACTCACCTGAGGTGGTTCTTCCAAACATGATTGATGTCAATGGCCTTGTATGTCTCAAGTGATAACATTGATCAATTTGCTTTCACCTTTTGCCTTTGGAAACTTTGCCAATAGACCAGAATTTGGTTTATGAAATCTCAAAATTATTGATTTCCTTGGGTACTTATGTCGAGAATTCACGGAGACCTTGATGAACGGCCAATATATTTCAAAGACATGTTAGGTGCGTGGTATTTGACAGTGACACTAAAATTAACGAAGTTTTAGATCTTTTTTCTTTTGTAAAAGTTGTCAGGCCTTTGGGTTCGTTAACCATCTCTCAATTTTCTTGAAGTCTTTTTAGAAGCGATCTCTCCATCTTAATATGCATGAATTTTAATGCTATCTTTTCATATTTATGCCCAAAACTTCTTGTGCCATGCAAAGCACTACTTCACATTTCACACTTTGTCAAATTGGGGTCGAATCAATAACAAGGACTTAAATTTTAGCTAGGAAGAATTTATAAGTAGATAGAAATGAGTGATAAACAAGTGGATCCGGTTGAAAATGATGCACAACCTTCCATAAATTATTTATAAATTTTGCCAAATGCAGGGTTGTATATTAAGAGATTTGAATTTTTCATACTTAACTTTTGTGATATATGATAATCTACTTTCAACCTTATGATTAATAGCAGAAAAATACTTACATACTTGACGATGTGTGGAATATAATCTACCTATTGAAAATAGTAGGAAAGGTTCATATATGAAATTTACAATGTGAAATGCATCCTTTTAGGTACGGAAAATTCTCTACCGTTGAATTTCGTTAGTTTAACCGTTGCATTTCAGCTTCACAGCACTCCCCCAACCATTACTGGCTAGAGAGAGGCACAGAAAAAATGACATCCCACTTGAAGGATATATCACCAGCCTTGAGTTTCTTTGACAATTTTCCATTTTTTAGTGATGCTAATGCTTTATTAGTTCAAGATTTTGCTTTTGTTTGAGGGAATCCTACTGTTTAGGATGTTGAATTGATGTTATTTCATATTTGTTAAAGAAATTTGTAGTGCACTGGGATTTAGAAACCCCCGTGAATTTTTTGATTCAGGTTGGAATTTGTTGGGGGAAGTATGCTTTTTCAAAAGAGAGATGTTTGGTACCAATTAAAATTTAGATTTTAATTTAAGTCAAAGTTAACAATTAATTTTAACCATATATTTTGTGGATCCCACAATTTTTCAATCATTCATTTCACTAGCTTCTATCAAAATCTACTAAAAATATTATTTTAATCTCTACCAAACAAGAACAATTAATATTTTAGGGCGTGGGGTGATGGGATATGAGAGGGACGGAGCGAGGTGGGGTGGGAAATTTTTATTTTAATTATTTTGTATGTAAAATTGGGTAAATAATATGAAGTTAAAGGTTTAGAATTGTGGATGGCATATATAAAAATTTTGAGTATAATTTGTGAAAAAATAAAAAGCTTGGAAGTGCAATTGCTATTATTTCATTTTAATTCTGACAATTTTTAACTATTGAACTAACGGAATTGGAAGGTTAAGAGTTTTCCGCAACTAAAATGTTGTATTCCGCAACAAAAGGTTTCAAACATGGACATTTTCTGCTATTACCTATTAGTATTCCGCACATCATAAGTATGTAGAGGGTTCTCTGCTATTAAGCCATAATTAATTCTCAACATTTCAATCATATGGCAAAATTCGTGTTTTCCTTCCTAATGAATGTCTTTTTCTTTAAATAAAATAAAAATAATAGAAAGTATTAAAATAACAAAAAATAAGAAAAATTGCAAATAAAATCTCATAACTTTTCATGAAGTACAAATAATACGTTTTAACACAAAATTTAGAAAAAAAATTCATCTTCCCAACCAAGTAACCCCAACCAAAATCCCACCCATCCTAATCCACCCGAAGCCAAACACCACCTCGAAATCAAGAATGGCAATGTGCTGAGGTCAATTTTATAACCTATCTAGGGGTGCATTTCGAAATTTTATACGTAGGGCTGGATGGAGACCTATTGAGATTGAATGTGATCAAATGACACTCAAATGCTAGGATCACATCCCTTTGGTGTTCAATTGTCCATGTGACCAGTCGTGCTAACTTGATTTTTGTTCCTACTGCTTATTCATTAAAATGTAGAATTAAGAAAAGAAACTACTGCTTACTAGTTACTACCATGCCATGGTTGAAGCTTCAGGCTCCATAGATGGAATTATGTGATGACAAAATTATTCAACTATTGGAATTCCTTCACGGAGAATTCAATTCTCCAGGTCCGTGTCGGAGACAGTGGGGCAGTCATTACACCATTCGAATTCTCCGGGTCCATGTCGGAGACAGCGGGGCAGTCATTACACCATTCGTGCTGTTGGTCACTCAATTTAAGAAAAGTTTCATTTCAGTGACCAAAAAATTCTTTTTCCAACTTACTTAATTCTCCCCTCCGATTCACTTATCTTCATTAATAAATTTAATGGATATCCCAACGTAGTACACCTACTATACAGCGTGGCTATCCTGGCAGGACGACTCATTAACCAAGTTTAAACCAAAAAATAAATAAATAAAATGAAACTTCATTTAAAGTTAAATGACCAATGACGCTTTTTGCCCCTTTATAAACACTAAACCGATAAACACATTGTTTTGATCTCCTTCAACAACAAGCCAAACACCAAATGCCAACTCGAGGTGCAAAAGTTGGCGAATCGGGATTTACACCTCCTCTACCTCCGCAACTACTTAACTTGATTTGACCCTACTTATATACAGAACCGAGAAATTTAAACACAGTAATTCAACAGGTTTATGCAGCTCTGAGAAGGACACGTTCAATATTCACATAGAACTGGCAAAAAGCTCATTATGCTTATCTTCTCCTCAATCCTTCAATGTAAACGAAATCATATATATGGAAACAATTATCCCTTGAGCTCAATAAGAAATTCCGCGGCAAATGAACAAACATCAACCCTAATAAACTAGCAGACTGTTGTAAAAAATATGTGCATTATCAACCTATCTTGTAGCTGCATCTTGCAGTGGCCAACTGATTTTATGTATGTAAAACCCAACAAAATAAAAGTAGAGCGTAAAGTGAGCGAATAGGTTAAAAATTACTTGTGATTCAACCATGCCTGTGTCTCTTGAAACTGTCCTCATTAAATGACTCCCATTTCTTGTGATCAAGGGCACTTAGATCATCAAGCTCAGCTATGGCAAGTAAATATTGAGTTAGCTTTACAAGTTCCTGATCGCTGTCTCGATTTGCATGGGCTTTTCTGAATGGTTTTATAACCAAGCCATTTTGTGGGTTCATCACAAAATTCCTTCGTAAATCATCAAACATTATACTGTTTTTGGCACTGTAAAACTGCAGACGTATTAGAGACATGTCAGAGAAGGTCATTATCTAAAATAAATATATGTTTTACTGGTCAAGGTTGAAAATAAGTGACTTATCTTGACATCAAGGGAAGAGTTAGTAACAAAATAATAAGTAAAATATTTACTTAAAAACAAAAATAATATATTCAAATATGTTTCGATACAGAAGTTACTTTAAGCTTGGCCAAATATGACTTCAATTTGCAAGATGCGATATTCACTCGAGATCAAGGCCAGTTTACACCTTTTCTTGAAAAAAATTCATGAATAGGAATATGTGCTCTTTCAGATGCCGTGCAAACATTGCATTTCAAATACTTAAATAGAAACTTAGCAAATGAGACATAGAAGTCAAAAAAAAAAAATGTAATCGAACCTCAGGAAAATGAGCCCAGATCAACCCAAGTGGTTTGCAATCAAAGATTCCACGAGTATCCGATCGAACAGTGATCGTTGCCATATGATCAAGCAGAGCTGTAATTTTGTAGTTTGGATTATTGAGCACACCAAGTTGCCCCATCTTTAACTCAACCCACTTCATACTGCAGAAATGAAATAAATACATTGAAGTGACAGGATTACTCAAAAAATAAACATACAAGCACACACACAGGGCATAATGGTAAACCAGAAAACCAATAACTTATCATACATACAAAATTATGAAGTTTAAAATGTTTTCATTACATTAATTTTTCACTTCTACTGAGTAGGAATAAAAAAGAAATTATTTTAACCTATAAAGCAAGGACAGTCATAGACATGGCGGACACACAAACACATGATTTTTCAAAAAAGCATGACACAGACACATTACTTGTCATATCTAAATTCTTTGAAGTTTCAGATTTATATATGTTATATCTTTATTTCGTACTCTCTTAAATATAAGACATGGAACGTGGCATTTCGAACACTTAACCCAAGGAGTCTCCCGAAAGTATCCATCTAGCAACGTAAATTTAAAAAATAGAACATAGCATGTGGATTGTCAGATACATGTCTTGAAGTGTCCTAGTCATATCGGTATCCTATATGTGTCATCCAGCACGTCACGACATGACGTGTCGGACACATACATGCCACCTAGCAAGAGAATCCATGCTTTATAGATTTAACACTTCCTCTCACTATTTAAGTCCTCATAAAAAAATAGCCAATCAAAAATTTCAATAGCGTAAAAAAAATAAATAAATAAATAAAATAAAATCACAGATTTAATAAATCTCAACATGGCTGCAATTAAATGCAGCTAATATAGCATTCTTCCTATCTGAGGGTGCACCCTCGAGCACCTCCTATTAAGATGGCTACATGAGTAAATTAATTAATACATATGTACTTGGTCCACATCGATTTGAAAATCTTTTCACTTCTCAAGAGTGTTTTGGGTTCGTGCACCCAACTTTTAATGAAACTTTCCTGTGTAATAAAGCTAGAAAATTCAAAGAAGTGCATTTTATGGCTCTTCTAATTCAAAGTGGAAGACAGTTATAGACTATATTGAGAGAGAATGATTTGGAATGGACACATTGACGCCCTTTTGGCCTTGTCAAACACTCAACAGCTTCCTAAAGTACATTTGCTCCTCAGCAGCAAGACTAACACAATCCTCTATCCATCTATGAAGAGGAATACTCCCACTGCCTACAGTCCTGCTGCTGCTGATGGTATGCCACTGTTACTGCTAGTTTTTCTGATTCACTAGCACAACCAAGACCCACTGTGGGAAAAGAAAGATCTTACAAGGGAACCCGTATGTGCTGCCAAAATTAGAGCATGTTGGAGTGCCTTGAACACCATTTAAGGTGGGTGCTCATCGATGATCGGCTGTGTTCTGACACAAAGGCGTAGGGGCATGCGAGAAAAGAAACAATGGTTCCATAGTTTTCAATTGAGAATTAGGAAATTATTTGGTCAACTCTTTTAATTAGCATGAGTTTGGGAAAAGAGCATATTAAGATGTATACAATGTAAACATGGGTATTCCAAAAATGTTCGCTGATCAAGGATTCAAAGCCATTAGGATGTAAATTAATTGCAAAAGAATTTCTATGGAAGCAAATAATTCTCTCTCTGTCTAATAATTTTAGTTAATTTCAAAAAGATCCTTTATAAATAGTGGCTTTTTATGGTAATTTCCAAAAAGTAAGTTTATAAACATAAGATATAACAATGATACCTTCGTATTAAATTGTCTTTTAGTGTGTGTAAAATGGGAAAATATGATATGATAAATTTGAATTTTCTAAATGAAGCTACTTTTACAAGTGTCTTTAGCTAAGACAAGCAATTCCAAGCTCATTCCACTGAAAGGTTTCAATTGATGGATAATAAATAATGGAAAAAACTTGACCTGGTCGCAGACCATATCATGATGTCATACTCTGCGTAAACGGCCGATAGAAATTCATGAAGATCTGTGTCAAGTAACAGAATAATAAACAGCATAGCAGGATTGGCAAAGAAAGAAGAAAAATGTTTGAGATAAATAAAAACACTTACAAGGCCGCATAAGTTCTAGTGGGTTCTCTGCCGTCGACCGATGATCAAACAAGGTATAATCAATGTCCAGAACAAGCAGCTTTTTACCTTCTCGGCACGGGTTGAGAAGTTCAATCTAGCATTAGCACTCAACGTCATCATAACAAGGAATAACAAACTAAAATTTAGATTATTAAAGCAGAGAGAAGTAAAAATTAATATGGGAATCATTTTGCATATGTACTGGGCACATAGCATGCCAATCTCATTTCAAAAATTTAATGCTATCAGAACTAAAAGGATGGGGATAACTGACCTTATACTGCCCAATACGCCGCCTCAATTTCTGTTTATTTACTTCATTATCTTTAATGTCAACTGCTTCAACTTGTCCAATTTCAAAATCATCAATAATCTCTGGAGAGTCCACTGGATCCACAATTAGTTCATCTTCAACAGTACTGAAAATCAAATAAAAATTTTACACATTACCTCACATCACATAAAGCATTAGAACTTAATCAAGAACATGCTGGTGCCAAAGCACAAAGTCTAGTTATGAAATCTGCATTTTTCCAGGCAAGGACTTATAGAAGATCCTATAAGATTAATTTTCCAGGGAAACTAGAATCAGTCATTCTATTAGAACCTTGGCAATGTATAGCTAACTGAGACAATGATTGAAATATAAAAATTTTTAAATTGTTATTAGAGAAGAAAGTTGACTTCAACTTGGGACACATCTCTGATGGGATAAAAATAACATATCAAGTGATGGTTTGAAATTGAGCGTTCATTTTCTATAAGAAGCTCGCATGCAGGCATTGACTCACCGAAATTCCAATATTGATAAAATAAGATACAGCCTCACCAACAAGGCAACAATAAACAACAATAAATGTGCATTCACATACAAAGGTCATAAGTTACAAACTTACAACAAACAGTACGATCATTCTTCCAAGCTGATTATGAACAAACACCAAAAAGCGCAACACATCATGGCCTTGTAAAATCTATTCATTAGGCTTTGTAATTCATCCAGATTTTATGGGACAGCAGAATTATTCTCCTAATTGAACCAATTCATTGAACCTCTATGTTGTTGTACGCCCGCAATCCCTAAAAAAATCTAGCTGCAAAAGCCTTTGTTTGGGTATAGCCTATCCCGTGATCTTTCCTCTTGGCTCAAAATTACAATGCTAATAAAAGGCAAAGAGTTTGATCATTCAACTTTTTTCTTAAGCATTCATTATAACTTATAGTAATCGTAGAACTAACTTTATCCGCGCCGTGAAAGGGCCACAATTAGAGAGGAAAAAACAATTTCTTTGGCAACAACAATCTCTTGAAGATTTTGGGACCAAAATCATTAACCATTGACCTGTGTGTTATAACTAGAAAATCCATGAAACATACAACTCTAAACAAGGATGGCTCACTTAACTATCCTAAGTTATATTTTCCCTTTCTTGGTCACGTCTCCTGCTCGTGATCCCAAAGTTGTCAGTCAATAAAAGTACATAACAATTTTTATCCGCAGTCTTTGGGTTTTGAATACCATGAATACACACAAATCAGGATGCAAAACGATCCAGTAAACAAAAATCCAGAATATTTACTCCAAAATGACTAACAACGTGTAACAGAATACAGGCAACAACCCTTCAATTAATCCGAAGAGAACAATAAAACTACAAGAAAATTCCATTATTAAGATCTTAGAATACCACAGAGCAATGTCTAGTCATAAGAATCCCAGGAAAAGATCAAAACTTCATTTAAAAGCCATCAACTAAAATTCGTAAATAACCACTAATAAGTAGATATGCAAACATGTGCGTGCGTGCGTGTGGAAGAGGTAGGGGGGCACGGACGCAATCATGGTCATTTTGAGGGAGGCTTTGAGTGGGATTTGCGAGAGGAGGAGAGTATCGTCCGCGAGTTTGGCAACGACTTTAGGGTAGAGAAGATTCTGGCGTTTGGGCAACACATTTGTCGCCTCACAAATACGCCGCTTCAGCTCGCCCACCGTGTCGTCCCCGCAGACTCTGACAGTGTACTCCTTCCCGCTCCATTTTACCGTCAGCGTCAGCTCCTCCTCCGTCACTGGCGACACTGCCACCGCCGCCGAAGACGACGACGACGACGACGACGACGACGACGAAGTATCACTCGCCATTTCGATTGAAAATAGTATAATGGTTAGGTTGAACGATCTTTTTTCGCCGTTGAAAATAATGTTCTGCAATAATGCTAAGGGAAAATTGCAGCCGCGGTCCCAAACCTTTCATTTTGTTGCAGAT
>CAIGRB010127138.1:141212-160574 GCA_903798255.1 Fraxinus quadrangulata | reverse complement strand
ATGGATGCCAATGGACCATCCAATAAGTTTATTGAAATTGACTCTGTATCAATGGGATCTCATCATCCATACATAAGGCATGGCTAGTGATTAGAGTGAAATCATAACAAGGTAGTCATACTGAAAGGTGCGGTAGATCACCTCCTTTTCATGGTAGTATTTCATTGCTACAAGTATAGATTATTGAAAATAATAATCCATGTATTTGGATATTTCCCTTTAACCAATCATGTCAAATAAATGTAGAGTTGGTCAGAATTTCATTTGGGTTCTAATCCTATTGAGAGGTCCACTAGAGATCAGAAAGGAAATTGATGTTGGATTTTTGCATTCTTGGGTAGTATTTTCGTCAACCTTGCTATAAAGATTAGAGAGATATCGAAGTCGAAGAGGTATACAGAAACTAAACTAGAACGAGATTGTACGGAGGAAGAGATTCAAACTCTAAAATCGAAACTAAGGGAACTTAAACAAGCAAAAAGGAAAGTTGAGATGCATGATCTTGAAGCAGAGATTCGAAGATATTAACGTGTATTTGAAGAAGCTAATAATTCATGGCCTCGAAATTAGAAGCACTAATATCGAAATGATTTTGGAATTAGCCAAATTATAAGACGCAAGCAAGTGGAGCACTCCATTTCCCTCTTGTCATCTTCTTTTTCGTGTTTTCTCTGATCACACACTCGTGAGTAAAAAGGAAATATGACTTCAAAATTTAGACGCGGATAGAGGAGGTGGTGGAAATGAAAAATAAAGGGTATTTTAGGTTTTTCGAATGGAAATGTTTCCCTTTTTCTTTGGTTTTAATTTCCCAAGAAAAAAAAATTAATTTTGAGTGGTATTTGTGACCTTGACATGCAGTCAATAGAGGCACCAATAAGTACTAGTTGAGACCCTTTATATTAAAGCCACAGACAACAATATTTGCAATTTGATATGGACGTGCAACAAACACTAATAGCATAAAAGGAAGGGAAATTGTAGTGACAGTCCCCAACTGTCAAGTGAATTGCATTTTGGTACTCCAGTACTCAACAAATGTAGCAATCATGCCCCCAGCATTAGGTGTTAGTGGCAGTCGAGATCCTTTCAACAGTTTAAAATTTTATTTTTCTATTGAAAAAAAGAGTACTATTACTCTTATATATCATTTAAACAAAAAATTAAAAGAAATGATGAGAAGAAAAAATATTTTTTTGCTCCCTGGAAGGGGTGACATGGGACGAAGTGCCAAAGAGGCTGCTAAATAGCTATTATATGTAACATACCAAATCACCCTCAAAAATCACTCTGTGTCCGTGGTATCTGTCGATAAAAGTTAAAAAAAAAAAATCTAAAATTTTATTGATACAGAGATAATCATCGATCAATAGATATGTAGGTCTAAACAATACGGATGAAGACTTTCTCCGTGTATAACTTTTTTTAAAAATAAAATTATAAAAAATTCTCGACGGCTAGAGCTTAGAGGTTTAGAGGTCTATCATAACTAGGCAACTTAATAGGCGGAAACTTTCATGCAGTTTACCCAAAAAAAAATAGCTTACAGTTAGCTTCTAACTTCCCAGTAGCTCTTCAATTCCGTCCATCAAACTCCAATTTAGTTCCAATTCCTTCTTTTTAGTCAGTTCTACTCAATTCGGGGTTTAATTTATAACACTAATTATGATCAAAATTTTGTTATATTATCAGATATTAAGTAAATTTAAAATCTAAATAAATATTCATTTATTTTTTGATAAATACGATAGGCAAATAAGTAACTTCATGCCCCCACCAATGCATTTCGTGGACATAAACCATTACTATAGATAATATGTGCTAATTCTGAAAGTTCGACGAGAAAAATCTGATGAAAAAAGTTGTTGACATCTAAGTGCTGTGATGAACGAAGATCAAAGACTTTAAGTGCAATTATAATGTAGTGCATCAAATAAAAACTTCGCAAATATAATTACGGTAGATTATATTCACACCACAATCTTTTAAAAGTGCACCACATTTTAATAATATTAAAGGTCCCTAATCTTTATTCATTATAACATTTGTGTCCCTAACATTATTTCATAATATTCTTATGTGACTCTTGATTAATTAGCAAGTCCTTAACGATGATTTTTTTTCCCAAAATTTTGTTAACGTGCTTCAAAACAGGAGATAGGTATAAAGTGTAATTTTGTATTTTTTTTATCGCTTATTCAAAAATACGACGGCAAATTAACATTTTTGTTCTCTCTGAACAGCAATTTTGGACAAAAATCATCATTTGGAACAATATGTGCTAATTAATCAAAAGTTAATAACAAGAATGCAAAGAAAAAAAGTTGGACATGAGTATAATAATGAGTAAAGGAAATGATCATTTCATGCAATTAAACGATGGTGCACCTAAAATAATATGCGGTTCGAATAGTAACTTATAATTGTCCATATTATTTTTCCCTATTACTTCTCTTTTTATTGAATTTACCTATATACCATCAATCTGTTTCCTTGCAGTCGTGAACTTTGGACCGATTTATTTAAGAAGTTCTGCCTCAATTATAAAGGTCCACAAAGGTTAGGGACCTCTCTGCAATTTTTCCTTTTCAGCAGTTACGAAACTGCTAAAACACCGAAGACGAACACTTCTCCTCATTCTACTAGTGTCCTTACAAATACATCTTCTTCCGCACGGGTTTGCTATGTATAAATGCAGATCTCTGTATAAATTTTTTGTATATGGAAATACGTTATCAGTAAAATAGGCAGAGAGAGAGAGAGAGAGAGAGAGAGAGAGAGAGAGAAGAATTTTCAATGCATGCAAGTAGAGAGGAAATTATGAGCGAAAAGAGTCCGAAATTTAGTAAAACTTCAACAGAATTAAAGGAAGAAGAAGTTGAGTTCGAGCAGCGAGAACAAAAGGAAGAAGGAGAAATCACCGGTTCAGACGACGAAGATTTTGACTACCCATCGGTATTTCGGGTCCCTCCGAACCGAATTGATTCCTCCCCTGCGGTATCTCTTCGCTTATTGTCTCTCATTTATCGCATTCTAGTTCACGGATTAAGATTATCATCTGATCTGAAGTTATTTAAGAAATAAATAATTATTTTGTGTCTAATTATTCCCCTCAAAAAAGAGGAAATGTTTAAAGAGCTTTAAAAACAAAAATCTGAAAAAACTTGGGAGAAATTATTATGTTTGACGAAGGTAAATAAGGAAGTATGAAATAAGTAATTTTTCTAGTTAAAGTAAAAAAAAAAAATGTAGATTAGTGCAAGGAGAATACTTTGGGGTTTCTTATTGTCTAATTTAATAAACTGTGTGTATGTTGAGTTCAATCAGCAAGAAGAAAGAGAAGAAGGAGAGATTATTTCCAGTTCAGAAGATGAAGATTATGACTATCTATCAGTATTTCGGGTCGAGCCCAACCGAATTGATTCTTCCATTGCGGTATCTCTTTGCCTATTGTCTCTTATTTGTGGCATTCTAGTGCTGCATGAATTAAGATTATAGTCTGATCTGAAGAGATATGTAAGAATTAAAAGTTACTTTTTGTTCGATTATTCTATTTTTATGTCCAAAATAGAGGGAATTTTGTGAATGTCTGTAAAAATAAAAATCTAAAGATAACTTTGGAGAGCTGTATTGTTTTTTAAAAGGAATTGGTCGAATATCGCTTGTTCCCTGCACGTACTAGCAGCGTTGATGCACTTGAATGGGTGAAAAAAGTTTCTATGTTTGATGGAGTTTGAAAAGTTATTTTAAAGAGATAGGATTCCCTTTTTTAAAAAAGTAAATTTTCAGTTAAAAGTATTTTTTAAAAAAAAGGCAACTTAGGAGACAACTTTTTAAAACTTTTTATAACCTTTCAATTATTTTTAATGCTTAGCCATCAGTCACAGTGATGGTTAATTTGATTTTTGATCAGAAATGAACTACTTTTGTTCTCTCTGTTCTGTGAAAGTGGACTAATCTTAGCATGCTCACACGGAGGGAGAAAATTTTGGGGTTTCTTATTGGAAAACATTGTATATTTGCAAATCAGTTTTGGTGAAATATTCTTTATTGTGGCGTTGTAACCCGAGGAGAAATGAATACAAGCATAAGTGCATTATTGTCTAATCCTATCGTGTTAAATTAAATGTTTATACTACTGGCAGGGTATGTTGGATGCACCATTAGGGGCCGATGAACGGCCTTTGGTGATGAAGAAGAGGTTTCAATGTCGTGAATACAATGATAATTATGACATCAAGGAGGTAAGGGGCATGTTGCTTTTCATTTTGCTCATCCAAATTCGAGGCGTATATAGAAAATTGTATGAAGTTTTTCGATTTTTATAAATAGAAGTACATTCAATTCTTATCCTTAAATTTATTAGTCTTAAAGGGATATAAGCTGAGAAAGCTCAGATTTGGCTTCAATTCCCTAAGCAAGGCAGACAATGGAATTTTGAAGTCGAAGTTGGGAATTTTGTTTTCTTGATGATTTCATGCGTTTGATATAATTGGACCCGGAACGTATTATTTGCATTATGCTGAATTATATTTGTGAATTGTATATTTTAGAATGTTCAGTCAGCATAATATTTAGTCGGTTCCATATATTCTTACCACAGTCTGAAGCTAATACAGCAGCAAATATTATTGTTTCGTTATTGACGAAAATTGAGTTTTTAATTATTTTTAGTTAGTATTTCTTATTAAATAAATTAGAATTTTAATTCCGTGTATTTCAAATTAGTTCTGAATATTATGGTTTTTAATTTTCATCATTATCTTTTAGTTTTAATAATTATCTAGATTTTAGTTATTACTTTAAATAAGAGTTGTAAGCCATCATAGCAACCAATGATATTTGGAATAAATTTGAAGTTTTTCAATATTTTGAAATTCTTGATATTTGATATTTAAAATCAACGAGTCTAAATTTTTTGTTTTCATGCGCAAACTAAAAAGTTTTTGATCCCTAGACTTTTGGTATTCTTAGGAATCGATAGAAATTGGAAGGTGATCGTGTTGCGATATTCGTTTGGAATCAATAGTACTTTGCGGTCAAGATCAAGAATTTTGTATTCTTGTTTGATTTAACCGCAAAGTTTTGTTGATTCCAAACAAATACCGCAACACGATCATATTCTGATCTTTGTTGATTTCTAATAATATTAGAAATCTAGGCATAAAAAACTCTTTGATTCACTCATGATTACAGAGAATTTGGACTCGTTGATTTTAATTATCAAATACGAAAATTTAAGAAATTGGAAAAGTCCATAGTCTATAATATTTATTCCAAAAATCATTGATTGACCTGATGAATTAAAACCCTCATTTAAAGAAATCTAGATAATTAATTTTATTTTAGATAATTTCTAAAATCCAAATAAAGGTTAAAACTACTGACGAGAATTGAAAGTCCTATATTTCGAAATAAACGAAATTAAAAGTCGAATTTATTTAATAAATAATGCTACTTATACATAATGGTTTACATACACATGATGTGGTGAGTTACCGTGAATGAAATTAGATAATAACTTTCTTTGATTGGTGTGGCGTATTGACAATATCGCTTTCTATACAGGCACTTCACTTGGATTTTAGGAGCTCTAAAAAGTAAGTGACCTCTTGTGTCGGCAACTTTTAGATTTTTGATAACGCGCAATTAGAACTAAGACTTTTAGGAGATTAGAAGGTAAGAAAACTTATTTAATTGTCTACCTTCATTATTCTCATAAACAGGACAAAAAATATGGAAATGATGGACAATGCCGACGAGAACTTCCAAGTTAACTATTCTTCAGTAATGAAGAGATCAAAAGAGGTTCAAGCAAAGCTGGACCCCCAATTCCCTAGCTTCTTCAAGTTAATGCTGCGTTTTTCTCAAGAATTTTGGCTTGTAAGTGTGTAAACATCAATAAAATACACAGATTACCAAATGAGGCTTAATTCACATTCTCTTATTTCGTGACAGAGTATTCCTTCACATTTCTGCAAAATGCACATGCCAAAGCATGACGAAACAATTTGTTTGGAAGATGAAATTGGAGAAACATATGAAACAAGCTACTTTGCAGTTACAATGGAACTAAGTTCTGGTTGGAGAGGATTTTGCATTCGGCACAACTTGCTTAAAGGCGACGTTGTTGTTTTCCATTTGGTGGCGTTTTGCAAATTTAAGGTAATAATAATTTTGATTCATAAAAAAAAAAAATTTGGACACATGCGAAACTTACTATTTTTCTGAACTTGTGATCTGGAAAGTAAGGAAGAGAAGTGTTTCAATGGTAGGCGCCTATACCGCTGTTACAGAAATTTGCTACAATAGTTTCTCACAGAGTAACTTTTTGAAAGGCATAAATTGCATCAAAATGTTGATATATCCAAATCAAATAAGTAAAATAGAAATAACAGCTTTAATTAAGATAAATGAAACACTAAAATTGCTTGTCGTTCAATATAACAGAAGTCAATCAAACAGAGTTTTGATACATGGAATTTAAGAGCTGGAGTCAAGCACAGAGAGAGAGAGAGAGAGAGAGAGAGAGAGAGAGAGAGAGAGTTGGGTTTAACTCATGCATTGAATTTTCTATCTTAATCAGCTTCCATAGAATTAGAAAAAGAAACTGATTGAAATTAAGTACACTTCAATTGGGAAATTATGATCACTCAGCACTTTTTGGATCTTCTTGAATTTATGTTGGTTAGATTTGTCATGTTTTCATCAAGCCATATTCCAGGTATACATTGTGAGGGCAAGCTCTTTACAAAAGGTTGATGAAACTACTGGCAATTCAAATCTAGATGCTAATGCTAAAGAAAGAAACCTTAGTAAGCCTACTTTAATTTTCGTCCTCTCTTATCTCTAACCCTCTAAATGGGCTCTCTGATATCTTTATTCATGTTTTTTATTCTCTTGATTATTCAAAACTATTGGAAAATGGGATTACGTGATGGGAAGAGCAATACAACATGTGCTAATGCGGTAAAAAATTCTCGTCTCTCTCACATTGGAGAGAATGATCAAAATCAGAACTTGACAAAAGTAGAGTTCAAAAATGGTGAGGAACAGTCTTCCAGAAATGCAGATGCTGGTTGTCAAAGATCGTTCATTGATTTTGATGAGTTCAAGATTACAGTTAAGGGCGTCAGTATAGACTCTATGCTTACCGAAGATGTGCGTAGGAAGTATTATGAGCTTTGCCTCACTTGGGACTCTTACCTTCATAATCTTCTTCTTAAGAGCATCAACTATATATTAGCAACTGGAATAATTTTAGAGACAATAAAAATTGCTGTTATATAAAAGGGTGTAAGATTTCAACCTCCAGCGATGATTTTGCAATGTAGGACAAGACATTGGAAGGAATTGAGGGTTTTTTTGCATTCTTGGTTAAGCTATCTTACGAGTCTTCTGTAGAGATAAGAGAGACATCTGAATCAAAGAGTGGTGCTAGAAGCTAAATTTGAGTGAGACTGTGTGGAGGAGGAGATTCATACTCTAAAACCGAAGATATGGGAGCTTAAACAAGCAAGAAGGAAGCATGATATGTTCTGAAGGCGGAGTTTCATAGATGTGAGCAGATGTTCGAAGAAGCTATAGCCGATGGTCATAATATCCGCAACAGCAAGAACCTTTAGGAGATGTGTATAGTATTGTTTTAAACGATCATACAATGTCGACCATGAGCTCGGCTTCATTATCTAGTTAACCAGTCTTTTCGGATGTTTGTTAGTACAAATAATTAGGTGCTTTCGTGTAGTTCTACTGCAGTTTGATAGCAATGCAGCAACAAATATAACAATTATTGTACCTTTTGGAATCCTTAAAAGGAATGGTTGTATCGACTTCATTATTCTGTTAAAGAAAACTAGGCCATTGATTTCTCGAGGCAGTGAACTCTTGATATTGTTGGCTGTGATTCCTAACATTTTCATTTTTAAGAACCGTCAAATGGTCATTTGCACTTTCACCACTGTTTCTTAACCTATGATCGTGTCGTAATGTAATATGTAATTGTTTTTTTCTGGACGGTATCTGTCTCTAACTTTTCAATTTAGATATGATTGGTTTCATTTTTTTCGTTTTCAAATTATCGGTCATTTTTCTTGTTACTAATATAATTAATTTTTCAGTTTTCTAAGATACTGTATTTAATGTGTCTTGTTATCAATAAATATGAAATATTTTTATTTAAATCATTATTTAATATGGGATTATATTATGTAAAAGTAAGAAAAATTTATATTTTCAACTATATTACATTTTTTAATGCGTGTGAAAATGGAAACAAATATATTTTGTGGGAAGGAGACGAGTAGCAAAATTGATTCCATCTATTTTTTGTGTTAAACAGTCCGAGTTTTTTTATTAATTAAAAAGGATAGTTATTCTCTTATTTCTAGTTAAAATAAATTAAAAAGAAAAAAAAAGATAAATTAAAAGACCGAATACAAATCAAAAGAATGAACAGCGGCAAGAAATGAGTGCCTCTGAGGCTCTGAAGACGTTAAACTGCAGAAAAAGACGTTTGCACTTCTCAAGTTTTTTTTTTTCCCTCCTTAACTTTCAATTAATTAATACATTCTATTTCTACCTCTTGTGCCAATTGTTCTATAAATATTATGCTAATTTATCTTGAAAAATTAGACAAATGTTTAATTGAAATTTTGTATTTATTGTTTAAAAATACAAGAAACATATAAGTCTTTTACGATTTCTTAACAATTTTTTTGAACTAAAATAGATGGTATAAGTGACGTGATTCTAAAAAGCACGTCTAGCTGCAATTCTTTGTTTTACAACCTAATTATGTTTTTCGTTTTTTTTATGTTTTAAGTTTTGTCTAGGCTCGTAATTTAGATTCACATGCTTGACTTTTCCATATATGTGATGATATACATTCTGAAGTTTAGTGACCAAGTAGTAACGTGTGAGAAAGTTGAGTGACGAGTCGAGTCAAATGATCAATCCACCCACTTTATTCCCCTGAGCTACCCCAAACGATCTTTTCTCGTCACCATAGGCGAGTGTTTTCACTTTTTCTTTATACAAAAATGAATCCAAGCGCAGAGAGAATTAGGGAAGACACCTGGAAATGGGATGGTCAAGAAAATAGACATAATTTTACTGGTAACTTGAGTAAATTAGTTAAAGAAGAGGTGGGAAAAGAAAGAGAAGAAGAAGATGCAGCACTCATTTCAGAAAATAATGAAGTAAAACAAGAAGTGGTGGAATTTGAGCAACATCAACCCAGAGAAGAAGAGGAATCTGAACTACCCACTTCAGAAAGTGTAGATTATATGAGCATCCTTCATCGTTTTAGGTCCAGAGAAAAGCAAATTGATTGCTCCTATGTGGTATCTCTCTGTCTATTGTGTTTTATAGCATTCTTGTGCATGGTTTAATATTTTTTATTATCGATTTTAAGAAATAAATAATTATTGTCTGATTATTCTATTTTTATGTGCAAAGGGAGAATTTTTTTAATTTATAATTTAGTAATATTATATGAAAATGAGGTAATATTTGCGATTTTAGATTAGATTTCGATAGAAGCTGATCAAATGTGTGTTTGAAAAGTTGCTTTACGTGCTATTAAAATTAATTCTTGACTTTAACTTAGATTAAAATCTAGATTTTAATTGATACCAAATATGGCTAGATAGTTCTTGACAACAGTATTAAGGAACAAAAAGAATTTAAATTATTATTTATTGTAGCTGGTACCTTGCACAAAACAAATGGGAACTTGGTAGCATCCTTTACTCTAATTTAATATATTTCTCATACTCATTTTGTTAATCACACATTCACACAATACAATATTCTACACATGTTTTTCCTACTTTTTTAACGACGCATTCTCCAAAAAAAATACTAGTCAAAACAAAGTTTTTTAAATTTGAAGGATGTCAAACATGGGTTAAATGAAGTAGCAAAACAATTTTTGGTGCAACCTTCAACCCCTCTTTACATCTGCCATTGGGTGGTGTAAGCAGAGAAGAAATGCTATTCATTCTTGTCAAATAGACATATACTATTAAATTAAGGGTCTCTGTAGATTTTTTTCGAGAATATATGTTGTGAAAAGTGATTTATTTTTGGAATGTGTGGTTAAGGAAAAATTATGGGTGCTTAAAGAATCTGTAACAGACATTGGCTAAATTGTTTGTTTATTATTGGCAGTGTGAGTTAGAGACACCATTAGAGGCCAATGAAAGGATTTTGGGGATGAATTTCCAAATTTGAAATTTAAAGAAACCAACTACACAGAATTTCATTATAGTTCTAGGTGAATAACTTGAACTGTTTCAAGCTCAGCGGTTTGGTTCTAACCATTTCTAACAATCTGAAGGTAATGTTGCAGATGTTACTGTTTCTGTACCTTTTGCAAACCGTTGTTATATGTATAATTATACGCTGAACAGCCAATAGGCATTGCTCTAGTGGGAGTCTAAACATGTTATCTATGAAATTAGACCGAAAAGTTTTTTGGTTGATGTAAAGGATAATTGACAGAATTTCTTTTGATATATTCCACAGGATGTTCAGTTCAACTCTAGGAGCCCTAAAAGGTAAGTGAATTCATGTAGCAACAAATTTTGGGATTTGAGAAAAGAAAATAGTACTTTGATTTTGGATAGAATTGTGATGAGAACCATGACTCAGGCACAGCAAATTGATCTCATAATCTAGTTTTGGTTTTATCATAAAACAGCAAACGAAAGATGGAAAGTGTTGATGGAAACTCTGGAGATACCTATTATTTTGCAATGAAACGAGCAAAAGAGGTTCGAGCCAAACTGGACCCTGGATTCCCTAGCTTCTTGAAGTTAATGCTGCGTTCTCATGTTTCTGGAGGATTTTGTCTTGTAAGTGTTTTTAAATATCAGCAAAATACACATATCACCAAGCAACTAAATTCATGCGATCATCTTTGCGGGCAGCATATTCCTTCGTGTTTCTGCAAATTGCATATGCCAAAGCATGATCAAACAATTGTTTTGGAGGATGAAACTGGCAAAGCATATGAAGTAAAATACCTTGCTGATAAAATGGTACTAAGTGCTGGTTGGAAAGGATTTTCCATTCTGCACAACTTGCTTGAGGGCGACGTTATTGTTTTTCATTTGGTGCAGTTTGACAAGGTTAAGGTAATAATATTATGTTAAATGAACGATGTTTATGGTCAAAATTTATGATGTCTCCATCATGTCTTTGCGTCCAGGTGTACATTGTGAGAGCAAGCAGTTCAGGTGAGATTATTGATGGTGCCCTTTACAATTCAAATCTAAATGCTAATGCAGAAGAAAGAGATCTTGGTAAGCGGAGCTTTCATTTTTGCCTTTGATAGCGTATATGAGCCATGCACGTTTTCATTGTCTTGGTGCTCTAAATTGTTCAACCTTTTTCTTTTTTTTTTTCTCCAAAAAGGATCACAAGGTGGAAAGAACAATACAAGTTGCGCTAGTGGAGAAGAAAACTCTCATTCTTCCGATTTTACAACCGGTAGAGATGAGTCTAAGAATGGTGAGGATTCCTCGTCCAAAAATGCGGATGGTGGTTTTCAAGGATCTTTCGTTGAGTTTCAGGAGTTCCACATCACAGTTAATGACATTATTATAGACTCTATGCTTACTGAAGATGTGCGTAGGAACTATTATGAGCTTTGCCTCGCTCGGAGCTCATATCTTCATGATCTCCTTAAGAGCGACAACAATATGCTAGCAGCTGGAATAATTACAGAGACAACAAAAATTGCCAATAATATTAGAAGGTGTAAGCTTTCAACCTCTAATGATGATTTTGCAATGTGGGACAAGACATTAGAAGGATTTCAAGTTTTGGGCATGGATGTTAGATTTTTGCGTTCACGGTTAAGCTATCTTATGAACATTGCTTCAAAAATAAGGGAGACACCACGATTGAAAAGGTATGCAGAAGCTAGGCTTGAGCGAGACTGCAGAGAAGAAGAGATTCGGACTCTGCAATCGAGACTACGAGATCTTAAACAAGCAAAAAGGACGCTGGATAATGACATAGCTGTTCTGAAGGTAGAGGTCGGCAGGTTTGAGCTCATATTTGAAGAAGAAGCTAATATATCATGGTCATAAGATCTATCACCATGAGAATTTTTATTATGTGTACAGTGTCAGCTTTCTAAATCATTATCTAATATCAATAATGATTTTGGCTGTATTAGTTGTGTGCTTTCGTGCAGTTCTACTGCAGTCTGATGGCCTGATGGTTAATGGCTTAGTACAGCAGCAGATATTAAAATTATTGTGCCTTTTGCAATCCTAGAAAGGATGAATATTAATGGCTTCTCATATCCTGTTAAAAATAGCTCGGATTCAATTGGATTCGACATGATTGTACTCTGAAATAAAACATAATCATATATACGGAAGCATTTGATTATTCGCGAAAATTGTGAAATAGCTTGGATTCAAGATGATTGCACAAAGCTACAATTTAAAACATAAATCATATATGCGAAAGCATATGATTATTCACGAAATAATCTGAGATCGTGAAATAGTTTGGATTCAAGATGATTGTGCACTGAAACTACAATGTGAAACATAATCGTATATATGAATGCATTGGAATATTTTCCGGAAATAATCTGAAATCGTGACTTGTGTCATTGCCATCACATTTGATGAATACAACCGGTGGAAATTCCAGTTTCGAACTAAACTTCAAAAATTCAATTCCGGCTAATGATGCAACTTCCTATCCTTTCTCTTCTGATAAATCGATTATTGTAGTGAAAATTCCTTTCTGCGCTAGGGCTACAACGAGTGCTGTTCCGATGCTGGAAGCGCCGACAGTGACTATGGCCGAGAGGCCAGGCTTGAGATCCATTTCCGTTGCTTGAGAAAACGATGAGGTGATTCATGACGGACGACTATACGGTTGGATATACGGTCGTTTTATTCTCTTGGCGGGTGAAAGTCTTGTTAGGGGCAAATGATATTTCCTGGTTATCCAAACTTAGACCCCTAGACTTTACTTTTTGTACATTTTTTTACCCCAAACTTGAAATATCAGTAACTTTTGGTCATGTCCGAGATAATATTAGCTTCTAGATTACAATTTCTGTGTTTCTTCATTTTGTTTTCCGTTCCAAGTTCAACTATTTTTATTTTGTGTTTGCGTTATGCTACCTAATTTAAAAATTTTCAACGATAATGTATACATCTCACTGTCTTATTAGTTAAGAAAATGTATGTTTTTCTTTCAACTTTTAGTCACCTGAGCTCTACAAGTAGCGTCAAAAGGATCTGCTAACAAGTCCTAGGACGGCCTGGACTTTTTTGGTCATGATATAGATTGATTAGTTTCTCTAGTGGCGAGTTCGTAAGCTATACAGTACTAGATAGAATTGAAGGGAAAAAAAGTTAATTTTTGTCTATTATATTGAATCATAACGTCTAATATTGCACATCAATTAAACCCAAAAGTTTGAGATCCTTTCGATACCCCTCAACTGTAAATTTCAGAACTCTTTAATATCTTATGCATCAGAAGAAATTGAAAGATAATCGACTCTACAATCCAATTTAAGATGAGAAAACACATGCATAGCATAATTAGACCAGAAAAATCAAACACACACATATTAATTATTACAAGGAAGTACTAAACTGCGAAACATTTGTACAAACATAAACAGTCAACACAAATACCACTTGTCCCAGATGAAGGATGATAATCAACAAATCCCTGGCTGTATCTCAGCATGTTTTTGTAACACCAGCAGAAAAAAATTGAGAAAAAACTTCTTCATCTTCACCAGTTGGATCCTGTAACTCAAAAATCAAACCGATATAGAAAACTGTACCATAATGAATTGGCAAAAAAATGATTTATGTAGCCGACCCAAAAATTATTAAGAATAAGAAAAAGATCCCAACTTTACCTTTCAAGTTGGCATAAATCTGCTTATGGAATAGATCATCAGTTCTTTCCATAACTCCATCATTTTTATCAGCTTTCTTAGGTACAATGTGAGATCTCTTTAGACCTAATCTCTCCTTCCAAAGGCTTGTACCTTTAGCTAATCTTGGTGATACATTCTTATAATTGTCGTCGTCATCAACAAGGAGTTCATCTCTAAGGGTGGTGGTTTTAGTGCAGTTTTCCTTCAAGGGCAACAATTTGCCCTTGAAGAAAAGCTCATCTGCAGAAATCATGGTGTTGTTAGAGATAGAAAACTCGAAATCGGACGAGACGGGTGCTTCTCTATAGTTGTTTTCTTTCTTCATCACTGGTTGAGGATCAGCAAAATCATTGGAGAATGAGATTCTTGGATTATAGAGGCCTTGTTGTTTTTCATTCTTGACCAGGTTTAAGCTGGCCATGGCAGAGTATCCTCTATCTGGTCAACTGTAGACTGCACATGCAATGCGCTAACCATTTATATAGAAGACTCTTGAACCACGTCGTGGCACAGTTTAAGAGATGGATTATCTGAGTTTGAAGTGTGTGATAGAAAAAAATAAAGGGATTATAGATTTATATGCTTTAATCAAATTTTTTCTGATACCAATTGATAGAAAAACTTAATAAGGATTATAGATTCATATGCTTTAATCAAATCATTTTTTTACATATAAACCCAAAAAAAAACTCCCTGTTGAAATTAGAGAAAATAACAAACATACCTGAATCCATGGATGTCTGATTGTTAGCCTGAACAGATAAGGATCTTCCAATTGATTGGTGACTTTCACTTTTGATTTGCTCTCTATTGAAGGGGATATAGAGAATCTCAAGAAGACACCAACAATTGGGAACCATAACAAATATAAAATAATAGTAGTAACTGAATAGTCACATCTCTCAGTTGATTCAGATTTGCCCCTCATCAATTTAAAAACAATACTCCGGTCTCTAAACTATAATTTCTTAAAATCTAATATCCATTAATCACAATACATCTTTAATGGATCACTTTAATTGATTTATATTCTTTAAATAATAGCACCTCACATTTTAATAAACAACGTGTGGCTCCGTATATGTTGAAGATGTCCAACAAAAATAACATCCTTTTTGCTTATTTCCGTTAGTATGAAGAGTGGTATTGCCGAAATAAACAGCTTCTTGTACAAAACAAGAGAAGCAAGGGTCAATAATGATCTAAGAGGTGCACCGGAAATAGTAACATTACCCTTTTGTTACTCAAAAGCTGGAGTACAAATATGCTTTTCAATTGCCTCCAGTATTCCCCATATGGGGCAACTGACACAACCTTCATGTCGTAAAGAAGCCGCCGGAAAACGCTAGATTCGGGCCTGTCAGCGAAAATGACATCATGGGTTTTCATAATTTCCCTGGCGGCGTCCGCCGATGAAACGATAAGCGTCGGAACATTTCCAAAGTGGAGAAGCATTAGCGGGCCGTATTTTTTGGCCAGGGATTGAAGGGAATAGTGTGGGAGCGTGCCGATTTGGTGGAGATTTCCGATAATTGGGAGTTTCGGCGGCGATGGCGGCAGATTTTTGTTTTTTGTAGGGGCCGCCATGCGTTTGACGAATTGCCATAGAAGAAATATAGTGATAAAAGTGAGTATAATCGGATTTTGTAACAGAAATTCAACCATTTGGTGCTTAAAACTCAACATACTTTCTGTTTTGTGGTTCTGTTTTCTGTCCCTAAACTATACGAGGCTCTTCTATATATCTTATCCTATTGCCCCACTTTAAATATTATTTATTTATGAAAAACGCTAAAATTCGATGAAACAAGTTCATACTTAAATGCGTTTGATCAAGACAATGTTATACATACATCATAGCTTATATAATGTCATATATCACTCTATCATTTGTCAGTTTAAATTACAATTAATTTTTTTATTTAATATTTTTTCCTCTACATCATTTCGATCATTTTTAATTTTATTTTTTTTCTGTACAAATAGAAAAATCTGTTTAATTAATATTAATATTTAAATTTTTGTTTTTATGTTTATCGAATAAGTCGAATTTGTGGTTTAAAATCCATGGGTTAGGCTCCCTCCCTATCCTATTTAGAGTGTTGCCGTGTTGGTAATAAATTCCACATATTGATACGATAAATCAAGTAGGTGGGCCCTGGGGGTGTCGGAAAACAAATAGAAGAGACAAGGGAGTTGGGACCTGACGTAGAAGTTTAACGAAAATAGACTTGTCCTTATTATGCCACTGTTTCATCTCATTTTTGAAAACATAAAAAATATATTTTAGAGTAGTATTTTTTTAAGAATGTATGGTTAAAAATTAAAAAAAATTACATTAGCGATCACAAACATTTTCAAATTTTACCCTGACTTTCAATTTGTGTCAGCAAAGGTTCCTAACATTTCATAAATATGCAGTGGAAACCATCTATTTGATCGTTATTGACCTGAAAAATAAAAAAATGAGGTATTTTAACAATTTGAAGCAAGGATATTTTTGTCCATACAAATTTTTAATTAATTATTCTATTAGTTGTATCGAGGCTTTATCAGGGGTAAAACGCTTTGCTACCCAATTTAGGCTTTTTGAAACATTGAACGTAATTATTCAGTAATTTTACTTCATAGCCATTTATCAATTAAACCTTAGCATAAATAAAAATCTCTTGACCACTTCAATTTTACTCTCCTTGCAATTCAATTTGCTGAAAACCTACATAAAATTGTCATCTTTCAAAACTCACCCACTTAACCGACACTTTCCCAATCGAATTAACTAATAGCCCGCAAAAGAAGCAACTCGATGCAATATTATGTGTGATATACTACATTATCACATTGCTCCGAGTAAATTCACAATTTGGAGTGGTGGTTTAACAAAATTTGAAGTACATAAATTTATCTCGTCTATAATAACTTAAACTTTACAATAACGGTAGACGACTTGTCGATCACCTATCATCGAGGTTATGTAGTGGTACACAACTATTTATACGAGTGATGATCATCATTAGTCCCTGCTACTCTAAATGAATGACATTATTTATATTTTATGTGTGTGTGTGTGCGTGTCTATTGACGATCACTTTCATAAATCTTCACGATTAGACATTAAGCAGTAACTGAATAAAACTTGTACACTTTTCTTGTTACAAAACCAAACACCATATTATTTTGTAATGTTTGTTAGAATACGTTACACTGCAATCTAACAAAGCCTAAAAACCAACAATGGTTAGAAATAACATTTAGGTAAAGAACCTCTCATGCATTTAATTTAATTTTAATATTAACTCCATCATTACACTATAAAATACAATGACTGTTAAGACATTTTTCATATGCAAAATTTTAACCAAAGACAACAAAGGTGAATTTCTTTGTTGTAATTTAACACATTAGTAATAAAGTTTTAAAATTTGGAATTATCGATTTTTTAGGTAATTGGTACAAAAGTAAACCAAATTACCAACAATGTCGATGCATCAAATCGATACCAAAATTAAATTAAATTGGTCAAATTGTAACAAGATGAAGTTAAGTGATTACAATAAATATTTTGGCTGCAAAATTGGGTTACAAATAGTGCCTCTGGGACATAAAAACTTGCTCACTATGATAAATTATAGGAGGTTTGCATATAGTAAATGGAAATTAAAGAAAGTGTTTTGCTAAAAAATATATAAAAGGTACCTTTGAAGGATTAGCAGATTAATATGCAGCATCTATAAATTTTAATCATAAGCATGAAGTAAAAGAATAAACCATGAAAGTGCAGCAATGGCCCAAGAAACCCAACAATGTACAAAGACTTCTCTCATATTATACTCTAAAAAGGGCAGGAGAAATAGAGAGAAGATTATATAAACTTTACAATAATAGGCCATAAAAGACATGTTAAACCTTAGTTTTTCTCTCGAGACACACTTCAAAATCACCTAGAAGGGCTTAGTTTTTCTCTTGAGACACTCTTCAAAATCACCTAGAAGGGGTTTCAGATGGCTGACTATTCAATGCAGAACTCGAAGCAATCGAAGGCAAAGCCCCATTGTCTTGAGAGGTTGATCCACCCCATTTCGTCTCTGCATCTGATGGCTCCATCACATGAACTGCACCATCACTCATGCCGAGGGCAAACTGGTTTGGATCAGATGGATGTGCAGCAATCACCATGGGGAAGGCATTGCCGTTGCTACTGCATGATTACACAAGTCAAATACTCTGAAATCATGATTTGCTAAGCTTAAGAAAGAAGTAGAAGGTATTTTTAAGTAACTTCTTCCAAAAGAATCTACAGCCAAACAAATCAAAGGAACATTTATAATTTCATAAAAACTTCATCAGGAGTTTATCAGAAAAGAGTCTAGCTGACAACACTAACGGCACATCTAGCAGAGAGGATAGAATAGAACAGGACAGTATTTATGGAAAAAGCCTGTATTGCAGCCTACATGTAGTTAGTTACCTTACCAGATAACAGGATAACAAATCTAAGTATGCGAGGTAGGTAAAATGCATAAACATACATTAGAACAATCCCCAAGAATTTAAGTGTGAATTAAATCCCCCCAAATTTGCATACCTGGAAATTGGTGGAGATATGTAAGCAGATGGAGATATTCGACATCGAAGGCTTAAATTGTCAGCATTAAAGATCCCAACAGCACCGTCACAAAATCCAGTGAAGATGACCAAACCATCACACGAGTATATTGCACTTGATATAGCAGCAGATAGCAAGTCCCTTGGATGCCACTGCAAATGGATCATTCACTTAAATCAAGAAATAATTTCACTTGTAATGGTGAAAGATTGAAGAAAGATGTGCATTGTTAAGCTTAATGATGTAGATCATTCTTCCCAACTAGGTATCATCCAAAATGATCATCAGAATTGGGACGTGATATTCTGTAGTTACAATACATAACAGAAAAAAATTCTATTTTCCAGTTTTATTGCTGTAGGCTAAATAGCCTAATCACATACATGGAAATAAAAAGCCACAGCAACTAAACACTAGATAGATTGATGACATACCATGCCTAAGGTTTACAAATTAGCATAACTGGTTTTGACAATAGGCTGGGACATTTTTGTCATATAATATTAGCTTCATCTCATCACACAAAGTGATAGGGCTCCGATTTAGATGCTCAATTTTATGCAATACTGATTGCCATTAATGGTTAGTAGAGCCTACAAGTTTCATACTAGTAAAACGAACACAGTCCACATTGTACATGCCATGCTAATCTCACACACAGACTCAAACCACATGCACACATTTCAGGTGTTTTTTTTTTTTTTCCTATGCTAAGGCCTCATTTTCTAGAAACCAAAAATAATAATGAAAATAATCAAAGAATATTTTTTATACTTAAGAGAGTTGATCTAAAAACTTATTTGTAATGACAAACTGAATT
>CAIGRB010127138.1:116971-140605 GCA_903798255.1 Fraxinus quadrangulata | reverse complement strand
GGAACGCTGCTGGTAGCAGTTCGATGTGGGCTGTTGTTACAGCAACCCATTGTGGCTGCTGTTACTGCAGCCCCATCTGGCTACTATAACTGCAGCTGGAGCGCGATGCGGGCTGTTGTAACTACAACCGATGGCTACAACTTCAATTTTCTTTTTTTATAAATCAGAACTGAAAATTCCTCAATATTAAAATTCAAAATCCATATTTAAACATGCTAATTACATGTAATAATATTTCAAATTGAAGATCCATAACATAATATGCTATAATTTCATAATATAGCATGAAGATAAACCCATAAAAATTCAGAATTTAAACTTTAATTTCTCAAGAATCAACCATTGAGTGTCTTTGATACTACTTGATAGAAAAACGTAAAGAGATTATAGATTTATATATTTTATTCAAATCATTTTCCACATATAAACCCTAAATAAAACTCCATGTTGTAACTAGAGAAAATAACAAAATAACAAACATACCTGAATCCATGGATGTCTGATTGTTAGCCTGAACAGATTAAGATCTTCCAATTGATTAGTGACCTTCACTTTTGATTTGCTCTCTATTGATGGGGATATAGAGAATCTCAAGAAGATACCAACAATTGGGAATCATAACAAATATAAAAAAATAGTAGTAACTGAATAGTCACTATCTTTTAGTTGATTCAAATTTGCCCCTCATCAATTTAAAAACATTTCGATCTCTACACTATAATCTCATGAAATATAATACCTATTAGTTACAATACATCTTTAACGGATCACTTTAATTGACTAATATCTTTTTAAATAATAACACCACACATTTTAATATACAACGTTGGCCTTATATATGTTGAAAATATCTAATAGTGTGGTAAAAAGTTAAAGAGTAAATAAAATCAGACAGTAACTGCCAACCTATCAAGCATCTAACTAGATGCTTGATGACACGAAACATAACTCGAGCCAATGAAAATTAGATTTCAGGTTTTAATTAATAGTTATCTGTACGCTTATTGGTATAAAGATCAGCATAGTAACTGCCAACCTATCAAGCATCTTACTAGATGCATGATGACACGAAACATAACTCGAGCCTATGAAATTTAGTTTTCAGGTTTTAATTAATAGTTATCTGTACGCTTATTGGTATAAAGATCAGAACGAATCCCCTCCTCATGTAGAGACATTTTTTTTCAACTTGGAAATGTGCGCACTTTTTATAAATAAATGACTATAAGACTTAAAGTCGAGATCTTAATTTGCTCTAATTCTATCTTGAATCATCTTGTCTAATAATTAATGATGTATTCAATGGAGACTGCTTGTTTTTTGTGCATGTTGTGTAGAAAAGTTGAGTAGAAAATAAAGTAATGCAAAGTGGACGGCCATTATAAGGTTCTTTTTAAATTATGAAATACGTATAATAATCTTATTCAGATCTGTCTTACAAGTCATGCAGGATACTGAATCCATCTTTTTTCTTTAATTTTATATTCTTTTCTTTCCCATTTTATGAATTTAAAATTAGAAAAAAAAATGTTAATATTTATTAATATAATTGACAGACATGTGAATCCTACGTTTGAACAAGTGAAAATGTCTCTTATGTTCCTCCCTAGTACATGTTGGATTATGCTAGGGAAACATAACCCTTCATATAAGGGTGTCCATAATGGACATTCGACGCTCCCCTGACCCGTGCCCCCTCCAATAAGGGGACGCTGCGTGTCCATTATGGACACCCTTATGTGAATGGTTATGTTCCTTCAACATTTTCCGTACATGTTTTCCCTTGACTTTGACACGAATACTCATTTCCCTGTGCAAAAATGCAAATGGATAAGATAAACAGTTCTTCATGAATTAAGATTTGATTATATTAAGGCAAAGTATTTTTATTTTGATATTTTCACTTGGTCGATTATTAGGGTGCCCTTTACAACGTAAAAACAATCTAGCAGTCTGTTTGGCTCCCATTAAAATTATAATTCATTTTTTTTTATTAACCACACATTCTTCAATAAAATAATATTACATATAATCACAACTTTTTTTTCTTTTCTAACGACGCATTTAAAAAAAATAACATTTTAACCATTAAAATTTCAAATAATGGGAGCCAAACATGAACTAGATATGGTTGTACTACAACAAATTAAAAGCACATTTGTATAAGCCCATGTTTGATATATTATTTATTTATGTAAAAATAGAATTTTGAACAGTGATTTTTTTGGAGAATACGTAATTAAAAAGTAGGGAAGATTTTTGAATTTACGTGCAAAATAATTTATTGTGTAAATATGTGATTGAAAATGAGTATGAGAATTAAAAAGTTTCGAAATATAGATTGTCAAATATGGGCTTAAACATGTTTCAATATTCATTGAAAGTATTTTGTGTGGTTAGAAGAGTTTGTAGAGAAAGTTGACCTTGGATAACTTTTAAAAAAAACTCTTCTATAAGAAACAAAAACGAAAACACAAATCACGTCAAACGGGTCCTAAACATTCATTCTAATAAATTGAAATACACTAATCTAACACACAGGCAACATGCTAATTAAACGAACATCTGCGGACGGGTGAATATAGCATGAATCTGGGTATCAAACTTGAGTTGTGGACTTCAAGTGATCTAATATAAATGGCAAGATCCGAAGTTGTGAGTTGTGAAATCAAGAACTCAAAAAGAGTATAAATTTAGTTAAGCTATGGATTTGGCTACAAGTTTACTCTTATGTCTAACGGTAAGTGATAGCATCGATAAAGCTCCAGCTTATATCCAATAAATTTTATCTTTATTTTATTGTCTATTTAACAAGATGTAAAACGAAAGCTTTATCTAGCATAACCAAGTGAAATAAAAAGTATTAATAATATAATAGATCGAGAAAAAAAAAAACTAATAGCAATTTGGGCAACTCAACAAACTCAAAGAAATAAACAAGCCAACTTTAAATTCACCATATATAAAATTTAAACCTTGTTCAAAAGTGATTTTCAAAAAGTCACTTTAATCCCACATAATTTTCAACCATATATTTTTCAAAAATCATTTTCAAGTTCACCGTAACTTTTCTTTACTTTTTAACTACACATTCTTTAAATAAATAACTCCCACACAAGCACTTGATTTATTGTTGTAGCATTAATGGTGTTCAATACACAACTAGATAGGTGTGAAAAGTGAAGCGAGTCGCTTATCAACTCAACTCGTGTCCGAGGCAAGCTTCAAGTGTGAGCTGAGCGGCAAAACACTTGTGCAAGCCATCTCGCAGATGACTTGCAAATCATTCATATTTTTGGCTCATGTTAAAAAATATTGACAAGCCATGAGCCATCTCACCCCACCCACCAAAAGGTGAGTTCGTGGGTCAAGTCAAGCCATACTTCAATGAATATCAAAGTGAAACGACACACACTTGGGACGAGCACGAGCCGAGCTCAACTATAAGTGAACTTAACATCTTGGCTCGACCATTTAAAATCCTACAACTAGATAACTATAAACTTTCACTGTCTGTATCACTTACCATGTATTCACTAAGTAGTATTAAACGAGATTGAATAATTGTTAAAAAGAAAAAAAAAAATATCTTCCAATATTGCCCATATCTAAATGGATCTCGAGAATAATAATAAAATGAGTCATTAATAGATTAATAGTGTTAAGTCAAAATAGGCTGCGTTTTTTCTCTTTCGAATAATATAAATTTCCTTTGAATTTTACTGTTGCCACATGGTAGCACGCTGCTTTATGTTTTTTTGCCCAAAAGACCTATCCCAGGTAATTCATTTCTGCTAGATTCTAAACTAATTTACAGCATTCACTTGCTACTTTAAATCCTAGAACTGATAAAAAGTAGCAAAAGGTAATGATGCACAACATGGCAAGCACAAGCGAACATCGATATTATATAAACAAAGACGACGATGACTTTGTTCTTAACAAATTGAGACCAACTAAATTAAACTTTTCCGTCAACAAAATATTCGTGCATTAATGAGAAAGAACACTAAAAACTTGACTCGGCCAAAAATCCCCAGGTTCAAAATTATGCATTCGAGACGGTCAACAAAATATCCGTGCATTAGTGACAAAAAAATACTAAAAACTTGACTCACTAAAAAATCCCCTGGTTCAAATAGACATCTTAGGACAGTATTAAATAGTATATTGAACAAACTTTAGTTTATTTTTTCGAGCACTATCCAATTCTCGTTTTTTACTTATTTATACATAACAGCACTTTATTACAACTCATGGTGCATATAGTTTTCCTTCTAAACAATTCCCATGGCACGTGCAGTTAGAATCCTTCCCTTTGAAGTCAGACCAACACTCAATAAAACAAGCTTAGTTTAAGTATTGGATTTTGACCAACAAAACGTGAATAGTGAAAGAGATTCCACTTTCCATGGTTGTCCACAACCTATCCTCACATGGTTAAATCCTCTAGTTAAATGGACTCTCAACAGGTGGCTGATTCCCCCATATTCAAAATCTTAAAAAAAAGATCTGGAAAAAAGAGAAACAAATGGACAACATGTCATCAAGTGGAAAGGAATTTGGTCTAACAGCATTTAGCTCCTTTTGGTCTCCTGTCAAGTGAACAACCTTCGTCTTTTTTTCTCCTATTCAAATTTTTTCCTCGTTTATATCTTATTTATGTTCTCTAGCACGATTTATGATGTGAAATCAAGAGATTTTTAATAGTTATGAAGGTACATTGTATAATGCCTATGTTCACCATTAGATATATTGGATCAGACAAATGAGAATCTAAGAGTAACAGAGTTCATAAACATATTGCATCACCCACAAGACTCCCAAGAAAAATATTAAAAAAGGGATAAAAAAAAAGCATTAAAACAAAAATAAATACCAACTTTAAAATGAAGTGCATAAAATTTAAACTTTCATAAAGAAAATATGTTAATCAAAGAATAACATTTTTATGTACACAAGTATGCATACACAGAAATATATGTCAACTTTCTCATCTACATAGAGGCATAAAAGTCATACCAAATCACTGCAATCATCTACCTCGCTTGAATCATCATGTCAACAACATTTGATTCTGCATTCCAACATTTGCCTGAAAACAGTACTTCCACAACAAAGCAAACAGCATTCTAATGCTATAAAGATTTCTTATTGCTACTTATGTTACCAAATTAAGCATTGATATCAACTACGATAATTACTTCCTAATAATAATAAGGAATACATGCTTATATCTTCCAGTTTGGCTTTTGTTATATTAGAAAAGTATTAGGTACAGAGTGATGAAAACATCACATAAATCACAGCACAGATGAGTTCCTTCATATAGACTTCTTAATTTCATCAAGATAACTGGACGACGACCTTGATGATGAAATGACCCCAGATATCTATTTTAGGATTAAAATTTGTTGACTGTTATGTTGGTCAGAAACAAATAAGTAGAGAGAGTTCTACATGTGTCAGCATCCTAGCGTGCTTCACAGTTTAATTGTGTGTATCCTTGTAGCATTCATTTCTACAAGTATGCGGATTTGATTGATGTAAACGTATTGTCCTAAATTTATCAGTTAATGTATACTGCTACTTAAATTATTACATTTGGAGTCTCGTATGTAGTGATGATTACAGATAAAGATGTTCAAAATACTGAGCCATTTCAGCAATGAAATTAGAGAAATGAGAAGGAATAAATCAATCCATCCAAAATCTACTCAAAGTCATCATCATCTACAAAAGCACGAGATAAATGTATTGGGGGTGTTTGATTTCCGGGGGAGATTTTATTTGTCGGCATAACATGACTTTTACCTCCTGAAGTTCTCATGAATTTCACGTGGGTCTTTTCTGGAGATTTTAGATTAGATGAGCTCACTGCAGAATCTCTACTAGAGATTGAAGGTAATGTTACTTGGTGCTGAGAAAACAACGTTGCTTTTCCAAACATATTCTTTCTAAAACTGGGAAATTTTCTATGTCCTTCTACATCCTCTGTCATGGCTTTTACAGCTGATTCAACAGGGACAAGCTTCCCATCTACTTGGTTTGTAAAAACAAATGAGACCTGCAGCAAACAAAAATAACACTTATGCTGCTTTCCACGTCCAATTGAACACATACAGCATGTTTGGCTAAGCTTAAGAAAAGCAGAAGCTACTAAGTAACTTTTTGTTTCCAAATATGTTTGAAATTGTTAATATCTTCTTAAGTAGAAGAGTTATTTTGAAAGTAACCACATTATGATCAAAATAATTAACTTATTCATTTCCAACTTGGACAAATGAAAAAATTATTTAATTATAAGTTAACTTATAAGCAGACCTTTTAAGCTTAGCCAAACATGTTCATAATGAACTTAACAGTTAAAACAGATCTACGTATTTCCAAGGCTCAGTGTACAGTGTGATTGGTGCTATCATATTCATGAGTATCCAGTTATCAACATAAGATGGCCTCTGGGAAATGGCAAGAAAAAGACATAGCCTAAGCCTCCTTTTGGGAAGAATTTACAAATGGTTTATTTAAATGATAGAAATGAGAGGTGAATTAGTGGATAGTACTTCTGGTTCCTTTGGAATGTGTGGTTGAAAAATAAAGTTTGACCATATATAAATGACATAAATTTTTGCCAAAAGGCTTGGTTGAGGTGTAAACTCGTTAAAGAAAACGGGACAATCTAACTTCCCATGGCCATTAGTCCAGGTTTGACATATGTATCAATAGGCGCCTGTTTTTGGCAAATTTATAAATGATCTATAAATAAGAATAGTAGTGAGTCCCATCAAATGTGGTATTAGTTATGAAAGTGCAGTTGAAATTAATATTTGACATTGATTGAATTTATAAACCATTTGTAAATTTGTATCCATCGGAGGCTATGGTTCGTATTGATTCCTGTAGAACCATGATCTTAAGTGAGACTCAAATTCTTAATTCTGTTTGATCGTTAATTGCATTAGGAATCAAAATCTTATAATGAAGCTTGCTTTATCAGATTATAAAACAAGAATGAATCAGAAAATTCAACATAAATATGAAATGATCATGGGAAATACATAGAAGAGTAGTTCTTATTAAGCCATAAGAATTGTCAAAAAGGATACATATTAAGACAAGGTCATGTAAAAAAGTTATCAAAATAAAAAATCAGGGAAAATAATCAGGGAAAAAAACCTTAAGAATTCCAGGAAGCAAATTGAAAATAAAAATAGTTTTGTGTCCATAGACGAACAACAAAATGATAAAATTAACAGCGCCAACACAAAATAACAAAGTTAATGAATTTCAAGTAAAATTTATACTAGCTTCAAAGTTTCGACAGGCAACAAACCAATGCATTCACTTTAAAATCATAAACACAGAAATACTTGAAAAACAATGAGACAAATTGAAAATTTTAGAAATCTCTAATATTGGATGTTTTCTGGGCAACACAAGTTAAAGCATCTTAATTCATGAATATAGTGCAATCAGACTATATGATCAAGCATTGATATACCAATATGGTAACAACAAATCCACTGTATTGAATTTTCGTTTCTTGGCTAACCTCATCTCCCGCTGAAGCCTGAAATATGGTATCAGGTACGGTTGATGGAAAATAATGATGGCCCCAATTAGCTAAATCCTCTTCCTTTGGAGCCCCGACCTTGAAAAAAAATCATTTAAATAGAAGAAAATTCATTGCGTCTAAAATATCCTGATTCAATTACACTTACCTGTTTCTCCGAGCTTTTCAACTTATGCAAGCACCCAGTAATGCCTGCAAACCCCCCTATATCCTCTTTATCAGATTGGCAGCTCTGATTTGTGGATTCAGATTCAACAGTGCCATCTAGCACCATTTCATGTTGTTTGCAGCGATCGCAGCACATCTTTTTGTGAATTTCCGAACTACAAAAAAATCATTGTTTAGTCTGAAAGAATATTTAATCAATTGAAAATGATATTAGTAGAATTTGGAGTTAACAGACTATAAGCATTGCAATATTAGTGCTCTTAAGAGTCATTTACTCGCATCAGTTTCATATTTAATGTCATCATTAAATCATCCGAGCCTTGTAATCATGAAAACCACTAGTGGAGCTTCATTAAAAGTATTTTTAAGATGAGCTAATAATAAACGATGGTGGGAAAGGAATGGACTTTGGGAGGTCTTTATCAGTATTGATCTGTCATTATGTGATGTAGACGTTCATCTTGTACACTATAACTAATGCCGATAAATCAAATTGTGTTGATTAATTGGCTGGTATTTGTTCATTGTCATTGACAACACTGTTCTGTACATTTAACACTAATTTTATGGTAAGTGGCCTCACATAAACAATAGGTATTGACAGACAATAATTTCAGTAAGTGCACACCTCACATTCTCATGAAATGTGAACAGGTCACGTAGATCTTCTGTTGAAAAAAAGTTACCCTGCAATGAATTAGAAATCCACATCATGAGTGCAGAACAGCCATTACAAACATGGTAAGAGGAAACCAGCTGAAAAGTACCTTATCAGAATCAACATGCTCTTGCTGAATAACTTTTTGAAGACCTTCCTTTGACATCTGACGCTGGTAGACCTGCAGAAAGTGCAGACTAATACGATCAGCATGAATAGAAATACAAAGAAAAGAACAAGCACCAGCACTCAGAATTTGCTACTTTAAACCTTTTCTTCAATGGTTCCAGTACTCAAAAATCTGTATATGTAGACCCTCTTCTTCTGCCCGTCCCTCCAGACTCTAGCTGCAGCCTGCAAAGTGTTGAGAAATTGTGCAAGTAGAGAATGCTCTTAATATTCATACGAAGAAAGTTCCCCAACTGAACGCATTCTTTTATCATTTAGCAAGTTTCCAAAGTAAAAGAGAAAATACCTGTTTATCATTGGCTGGATTCCAATCAGGATCGAACAGCACCAGTCGATTTGCACCAATCAAATTGAGCCCACAACCTCCAGCTTTACTACTCAAGAGAAATGCAAACTCATCCTGCAAGATCAATTAATGTAATACAATGAAGGTGTGCATACATATGGAAAAAACAAGAATTATAAGTGCAAAATCCACATGCCTTTGAGGGATCATTTAAACAATTAACCAACTTTTGTCTTTTGTTGATTGATGTAGATCCATCAAGTCTCAGAAAAGGATATCTTCGTTCACGACATAACTGAGCAAAAAGGTCCAATGTCTGATGCAAAGAGAACAAGTAAATGGCAGAAAAGGGATTTACTACAACTAAAAGCACAATATTCATAGTCAAGCATGCTTGTACAGCAGTAAAAAGATTTGAGTAAAACCAGGATGTGAATTCATGCTTCAGATCCTTCCCTCAGTCCAGCACATGAAGTGCAGGAAGTGCATATATAAGGAAACACTTGCAAATATAGGAACTCACTATAGTATGCGAAGCAAAGTGCAAAACAATGTAGTCCAATAGAAAACCCAACACATAAGCCACGAGTGGAACAAAATGAAAGTTCGTTTCCCAAAAGATCAGTTGATTGTCAAGGTATGAAACAGTTTATTATCTGGTGGAAACGTCAAATAGCACTGAGGCTTTGCTTAACCTCTCAAAGAGAAAGAATGCAGAACTGTGCATGAAATACACCAGATTTTCAGTATTAAAGAGATCTTGAAGGGATCAGTTATCATATGATTCTATTACTAAAAAAACGCTAAAGCAATTTGTTCATTGTTAGGTGTTTCCCATCCATTGATTGCAGAAAGAGTTTCTGAATTTCTGCTCAGTCAGCGTTTCAAAAAATAAAAAAAAGAACTTGTAATAAGGAATATAGTTATATCTATCAAGTTGCTTAATCTCATTGCAGTATATTAACTAGTCTCTAGGAAAAGAGTTATAAATGAATTTGACCTAACCAAAATAACAACCGTTCCTGACATAATAATGAATTGCAGTACTGCCTGAAGTTCCACGTGGTGTCATTGAAGATATAACTGGAAAGAAATGAAGTTCATAGCCTCAAATATTTCTGATGTCTACCTGCGTGTAATTAGAAACAAGAACAATTCTATCATCTGTACTATTACGGAGTTGAGCAAGTAACCGTGCCAAGACATGCATTTTCCCTGATAATTCAACCCAAACTCCATCACCACCGGTCCATGATCCAGATCTAACAGAACAAGAGAAGGGTATTATTATTCAATTTAGGTAAAGCCTAAGTTCAAAAGTAAACACAATTTTTGACGTGTATAACTCACCTTCCAGAGAACATTTCTGAAGGGAAATACCGCAGGCATTCCTCAAATCCAGAAATTCCGGGACTCCCACTTTTTATTGTATCGTATATTAGCTTGAATTAGATATATCTTGCATGAGTAAACAATAATAGCTATAGCTTACAAAATAGAGAAATTAAAAAGTAAGCAGTACGTATTCATCCAAGTGAGAATGAAAGGGTAGAGATCAAATAGAGAAATATAAACATGCAAAGTATGAAATGCTATGAATCAGAAATGGAATATGCTAGAATCTAGATTTGCAACCACAAGTCTCAATTTACAAAGAAAATCTATTCGACTATTTTCCTTATCAAGAATTCAGGATATAAGAGTCAAGACATGCGCTTTTTAACTAGAAACTGCAACATGAAATTTGTAGAACCAACACTTCAAAGAAACCCAGAACCCAGCTGGTAAACTTTGGATTTCTGTCCTATTAAAAATTGTATGAAGCTAGCTAGTATTATCTATAATCACTTGAAACCTTAAATGTTCAAACATCTCATAGTGGTCAATATTCTTAAAGTCTGCAGCAGAAGAAATCCTTCAGGGTATGGATTTGACCAAAAGTGAAAGACATGATTTCCAGTGGCCTTTGTCATCCACAACTAGAAACTGGAATTTGAATTTTATTGGGCATTATGGTTATCCAATCATAAATTTACTGCCATTATTAAAATAAACGAGCGCTCTCAGGTTTCAATACTGAAGCTGGTAGCCATGGTTCTCAGGTGTATCAAGCTTTATCTCATCATGGTACAAAAGAATTAAGAGGTTCTGCATAAACACTTACAAGAAAATGGTAATCCAATGGCCGAAAGGTGAACCATTGTATCTATATAGGGGTACAATCATCTTATTCCAATTACTCACTACGAAACTAACGACATTTTTTGGCTGAATGGCCTCTTCATGAGGATTTTCTTCATTAACAAGAAATATACAATACTAATTATGGCTGATTCTAGTGATTACAATTATTGTGTTAGTCAAAAGGTAAGAATATTACACTGTATTTAGAAAACCTAATTACATATATATACTAAATATAGTAACATAATCTCTGTCATTGATAACTAACGCATGAAGTATCATGTTATTCCCAAAAAAGGGTTAAGCGTCATCCAAATGTCTTCAGAATATGACTTACAACTCATAAGAGTGAAGTTAGCATATCAAGAAGTTATAAGTGGATGACTCCAGAAAAAAATAAAAAAATCTAAACCACCATAACTGAAAAAAATAAATAAATAAATAAATCATTATCTAGAATGTTATACCTTTGGATGGTTGCAGAGTTTCTTAAGTGCTGTTATGTAAGCTAAAATTTTTGATTGCTTTGTTTCTTCAGTAATTGCACGTTTAACCTGTACTTGAGAGTTGTAAAAGAAGTTGAAGTGGGTTGCTACATATTATAAACACAAAAAACCAGAAGCTTACAGCTATTGCATAAGTAGTCAATTACAAAGAACGAAAATTTACATTTTTTGAATGTATAAAATGGCTGTACAGCTCTGATTGGAGAGGTGTCAATTTGCAACATACAACTTCCACTATCTGCAAGAAAGTAGTCATTGCATTACTTCAACTCTGCAGAACATTTTTATAATATCTGTACCAATAGGACTATTGTCATTTTAATGTCATGTAACCACATGTTTCAAATATAAATCTATCGTTTATATATTTACTCAATACATAACAGCCAATACATAGCTCTAAGATACAAAGGATACATGTGCTTAACATTATATTACACTTGAAGTGCGGAAGGGGAAAAAATGATCGCCAGATAGGTAAAATAAGCCCAAGGAACCAAATGCGAGGAACCTTTAACGAAATAGTCCAGTTTTTCCTTCAGAGGCAGCATAAATATAGATTTCAATCTCCTAGACTTCAGCCATAAGATAGAGTGTGAAATGGAAGACAATTAGTTTCATGCACTGTATGCGTGTAACATAGCATGCCTTCATTCTGTAGATGCCAAACACACCACAAGATTAATGTTTCTTTCTTCTTTACCTATTTACCATCAAGTATTCAGGTAAACAAGCTCACTTAAGTCAATGTATATACTCAGCAGACACATGGGAAAAGGACAAGAATCTAAAGAAACAAACTTTAAAGTTGCTATCTCATCAATTAACTGTTCATCAGTTCAGAAGTACGAGCAATCTAACACGGTCAACTTCGTAGGTGCCTCAATAGGGAAATATTATCTTCCAAATATTTTAAATAAAAAATGCCTACCAGTGACACAAGGATTTAACTAGCTATATGCCAAGAAGATATCTACATTTTCATTTTTATTTTAATTCAACAGCAACTCAGAAATCCAGACGCTCTGAACAAACAAAAATATGCATGACTGGGGACAAACGTGAATAATGAAGTGAAACACAGTATAAAAAAGTGTACCCTTTGAGTCAAAGTATCAAAACATCCACCTTGAAATATTAATGATAACAAAAATAAGGACTTAAACTGGGGAGCAACAATAAGAATTCAAAACACAAAGTAGGGACATAATTTACTAGATATAAAGTTTTTGAGAGGCAAACTTGTGTGTTAATGTGTCATACCCAATATAACAGCAAACATTGGTTAACATATACAATAACAATATATGGATTCCATATAATTTTGATACCTTTGGTGGCAAGTGGTTTGATAATAGCGCATTAGTTCTCCTCAGTATAAACTGAAAAATAAGCACGAGATCACTTGTAAGAAGCAAGGGAAATTTAAATTTACTCAAAATCAGCTCTAACAAGCAAGATATCTCTTAATAAAGAAGATTGCTTGTGATTCTACTGAACCTTGAATTCAGATCACCTTTAGAGAAAGCTAGATTCAGGCATTAAGTTATTGAAAGAGAGTTACCTGATTTACTTTTGCACTCAGTTCTGCCGATCGCTCATCTCCTAGCTTCTTCTCTTCTTCGGTAGCTGTGGGTTCTCTACCACAAATAATTGGCATCTTCACTTAGGATAGCAAATAATCCAATTAGAATGGAAGGATAGCAAATAATCCAATTAGAATGGACTATGTGCTATATATACAACTGGGACAATTAGATATAACAGTGGAACTCCGTCCATTCCCAAGAAGAATCAAACCTTTTGACCTATTAAATAGAAACTTCCAAGAAATTCATGCGCCTTGCCAATAATTCTAAAAATTCAGCCAGTTAGCTTACCTCATAGTAACGCCGGAAATATGCAGCATCACCCAATACTCCTGGGTTTGTAAAATTAACCATGGCATAGAACTCTTCTAGATCATTCTGGGATAAAGGTAAAGTAGACTAAGTATCGCCCAAGAAAGAAGTGTGAAAAAAAATTAACAAGAAACAACGTAAAAATAATCAAGCCTAGGTTGTTCTCACTTGCATTGGAGTCCCCGACAAAAGTATGCGGCGCTTGCAGGTTAGAGCAGCTAATGCCTGGTCCAAAAATTTATTTTAGTCTCAAATCTGTTCTGCCAGAGTGATCTCCAAGAAAATAAAATCAATTGAACAATAGATCGATATATCATACTCGATTGGTCAGTGTCTGGTCATTTTTTAGCCTGTGAGCTTCATCACATATAAGAAGGTCACACGATCCACTTTGGTTGAATTTTGAAGAATGCATACGGAATGTCTCGTAGGAAATAATCAATACCTATGAGAGTGTCAGTTAAACATGTGCCCTCACCAAATAACCAGATAGTACCAGAAAATTTACCTGTAAATGGCTGCGAGGACTTGTGAAATTTTCAATGCAAGAGATAACATCATCTCGAGTGCTTTCACATAAAGCAACAAGTTTCACTCTCTCCCCAACCCATTTCTTGATTTCAGCTTCCCAATTACCCACGAGACTGGTAGGAGTCACGATAATTGCTTTTTTAACCATTGGTTTCCCATCAAGTCCCTGGAATAGAAGAGTATAAAGCAACGTGATTGACTGCAAAGTCTTCCCCAAACTGCAGAAAACAATACAAGAATAATAAGAATCTAAAAAATTTGGCAAAAAATGAGTCTTGTGATCATAAAACAACACAAAAGAACATAATTCAGAGAATTATGGGTACTGTTTGGTTTACCCCATATCATCAGCCAAAATGCACCCATTAATGTTGGCAGAACTCAGTACGCCTGAAACGCAATCAAACATGAACTGCACCCCTTCTCTGCAAGTGAAAATCAAGTTCAGACTTCCAATTGACTACATACTTAAATCACCAAATAATGGACTTTATCCATTTAATGCAATATTTTCGTCTTTGATTTAAAATCCTAACAGGCTAACAGCTACCGAACAGCCAGAAATAAATCAAAATTTTAAGCAAGTGCTTAGCTGCGAAACACCAAAAATTAAGAATTAACATCTGGAAAAACTACTCCTTTATATACTCTGGTCAACTCATGCTGAAGAAAGACTTCAACGTGTATGTGAGACCTCCTCGAGAATGTGATGGCCACAAAATGTATGTCCTTCAATTATAAGGATGCTTTCAACATGATATCACATTTATGCATATTTACCTTCTAGTCTTCTACCTTACATGTCAACATGACATTCTGACAGCAGAAAACCTACATAATTATTCAATGATGACCAGTGGTACCTCTGATGGGGCCGGAGGAACTTCACAAGCAAGGGATCCACAACTATAGACACGGAAATGCAGTCTCTCCCTTCTGATTCTTCAGACTGCCATAACATCAGAGGCTCAATTCCTGGAGGTAAGCATATTTCCTCCTCTGACTCCTCTTGCTCGATAGTTTTAGAGATGTTGAACTTGTTCGTAATTGTGACCAAAGCAGGCCTTGATGAACCCCATGGCACGAATCTTTTACGAGCCCAAAGTCTGCGTGACAGTTGGTCTTTGTTCTCAGTATATCCATTAGAAGAAGGGGGCTTGAAAGGCTTTCTCAAACAAGCCGCTGCATCTGTCACTGAATATACGCGTGGAAACAGTGACTGCCTTTTCACTTCGAGGTTTCCCCTGATTCATTGCCATCAGAAAAAATAATGCGTTCACCACATAATACTATCATGAACTATAAAAATATGATGATATTAGATCTCAATGATAAAATTTACATGTATAAAATAAATTGGTCTCAGCACACACATGTATACAACAAACTGATAGATATACATAGACTACATATATATAGGCACGAGAACAAAAGTTCCTATTGAAAAACTAAAAGCATAATTCGAATTTGTGAAAGTCTAGTTTGAATTGCAAAGCAATGCATCTAGAATGATTAAACTCAAGAACAAGGACCTCAGTCAAATAAATAATACACATTAGCGTCTCTGGAATACACTGAATATATTAAACATACTTACTTTACTAGATACAACGAGCTGAAATCAAAGCAGTGACAAAACCCTAGATTGACAGGATTTGAGGACCTCGCCAACAATTTAACAGAACCAGTATTTCGCCTTGATTAATCAATCAGATCTATGCAAATGTAAAGAAAATGTACCTCAGTAGATCTGAAATATTTTGTGACTTCCGGGCATGGGTTCGCGGGAGTGCTGAACGACGAGCGTAGGGCTTTCCCCCTTCATCTTCGACGCATTCGGAAACATTGAATTCGGATTTAGCTTCAGAATTATAATCGTATTCGGGTTCTGATTCACTTGAATCCATGGATTCGGAACGCGAGAGAGATTCATCTTCGTCTTCCATTTTTGTCCAGTCTAACGTTCACTTGCTCTTGCCCTTCTAATTTTTTAGATAATTTTGGCGGGCAGTTTGTCCAATAACTCTCGTATTGCTATTAATTTCGTCGGTCCAGCCTGAAAGAGAATGAGTAAACGCCCACGTGAAACGGGCCAGACCGAATTTAGGCCCATAATTCTAAGGCAATCTAAAGGGGGTGTGGTTAAAATGTGAAAAAAAACAATATGAGTTTACGTGTAGAATATTCTATTGTGAGTGTGTGAATGAATATGTAGTAGTAAAAACTATTCTAATAGCCCAAACGGTACAAGTCACGAATCGAGGCCCACGAGTGACCTACTTAACAAACTCATCACCTTTGGTCCTACACGCTAAGCCAACTGACCTGAATCATGGTACTAGATCCGGGAGTCAATTTGAAACCTTCAATAATTTATCATTACTCCTATAAAAGAGAGGATGGCCAAATCGCTATTTATTTTTGTACCTTCCATTTCATATTTAAACTGGTTTGTCACTGTTCATTAACTGGTTGTGCACTGTTCATCCATAAATATCTATTCACCGTTCATTAAATATCTCTCACAGATCACTTCTCTATCCACTTTCTTCTTCATTTGCTTGTTTATTGCTGGAATTGCAGAGGCAATTCGAGTTTGCACGTCAAGCAAAGTCAGCCGTGCGATTATCAGAAAGAAACATCGTCGAATTTGTTCAAAAACTCCAACAACTCCATATCATCGATTTCGATCTCCTCCACACCAACTCCGACAAAGAATACATCACACCCGTAAGTGATTATACAATCGATTCAATTTTTTTATAATTCATTTTTTTGTCAACTGGTTTGTTAATATTTTCCTTTTCATTTTTTGTGTCTATAGTGTTAAAATTGAGAGGAGAAAATTTTGGAGTATGGAAAAAAATTAAAAATTCCCACAATTATTGATTTTGAATATCTGTAATAAAAAAATATAACTAAAATTGCTCCGCACAACGCGGACACCAGGTCGTTGTGTCCGCACAGCCTGCACAACTCCACGTTGTACGGAGAATTTTTTTTTTTTTTTCCACACTCCGCTCCGCTTTGTGCGGAGTGTGGTGTACGGACACTAAAAACTTGGTGTCCGTGGTGTACGGACACCACACTCCGTGCTGTTCGGAGAATTTTTTGATTCACACTCCACATTGTGCGAAGTGTCTAGTGTCTGCACACCAAGCTGTGGTATCCGTACAGCGCGAACACCACACTTTGCGCTGTGCGGAGTTCTTTTTTTTTCACTCTTGTAGTCTTTTTTTTTTTTTCACACAGTTACTAAAGTCTTCAAATAACAATTTGGACACAAAAAAAATGTTCGTAGTATTATGTGTTACTAAATTAAATCAAACAAGTTGTAGTCTTTCTTTTCATTAATTTGTTTTTTGTCATTTATCTTTTCATGTTATTATCGGATGCTTTAGTTCTATTATGATCTAACATTTATAAGTATTTGTTTTGCGTTAAACTATGAAGTACGCTTAGAAATTAAAATAGTTTTTGAATATATTATGTGGTGCTGAATTAAATCAGCCAAGTTTAGTCTTTCTATTTATTAATTTATTTCTTTTATACTAATGTGTGTATGAAATTTTAATAATACAATTTCTCTGCTACTCTTAGNTCTTATCTCTTCTTCCAATTTTTGCTACAAATTAATGAATAATTATTCCAAGGATAATTTACATTACCACTACAAAATTTATTTGTTGCACCACAATTTTAATTAATATTTTTATTTACTTAAATGGCTCTAAGTAATTACGTAATTAACCACACTTTTAAATATATATTTTAATATTAAATAATTTTTTATAGACACCACAATCATTAACTAACTTATTCATTATATTTCATTTGAGGCTGTGATGCAAGGGGGAAATTACTTTACCCTTCAACATCCCTTTTTTTTTTTTCTTCAAAAGCGCTCTCTTTCTCACAAGAGTGAGGCTTGGCAGACGAGAGAGCGCAAGTGGATCGTGGTGAAGTTTTGTTTCTGGAAATTGGATGAAAAATAAAGAGCGGAATCAGGATTTGTACAATAAATTTACCAAAGACGTATGTGAAACTGCCATTTTTGGTTCTTGTGAGAAAGAAAATTGAGTTTTTAGGGATAATAGAATCATCGTAATTGACCCTAAAATTATTATTATTGAAAACAAGAAGCTCTAAATCCACACCCTTCCGTTCAAATTCAAAGGGTAAGGGCATCCCCTTCATCCAATAATCAAACCCAGAAAATCAAATCCTCTCTCCAACTTTAAAATACAAAAGAACGGTTATTGGATCCAGAAAGTCTAGAATATGTATACACGCATGTGTGCTTTTTTTTTTTTTTGAAGAAAATGCATTCTGTGCAGTAGATAATGGGTATGGAAGAGAAATGTAGTTTTAGACTAGTACTTCTCTGCCGTGGAATATGAAAAAGAATTACAATCATGCTACATTTACAGATGAGGGTTCTGGGGGAGAATGGTTCACAGAAGAATGATTGATGGGAAGGAAATGCAGGAAGAAAAGAAAAAAGATGTAGTTTAGAAAATATATTTTTATTAAATTAGATATATAATTGTAAATTTGTAGTTGCATGTTTATTTTAAATATGTTTTAATTGTGGTGTGAATATAATGTGGCGTATGAATTAAATTTTGTGATAGTAATATAATTACTATCGACTAAATTATACACGAATTATTTATAGAGAGTCTTGATATCTAAATCAAATAACGATCGGATTCTATTCCAACCAACCAGAAAATCTAAGAGAATCATCGTCAATCTCGTCTAGACTCTTATCTCACTTTTATAAATTCCATTGTCAGTCAAACGATTCAAACCTTCAGATATCCTAACCTGTTATGCTCTGAATTTTTTTTTCTTACTTTTCATCAGCACTCGTATAATTTTTTACAAGCTTTACCGACTTGACCAACGGATCTTCTTCGGCCAGCACCACGTCGATGTCTTCTTAAGACCTTTAACGATCATTTCTTATTTTACTTTTCTCGAGTTCCGCAAGATTGCAGTGGCCTGATAGATCCAATTTTCTCAATCGTAGAATCTGCTGTCTACAAAACATAAATGATCTCATACCCATTATGGGTAGGAATTATTTTGCATACTGTTGATGAGGACCTACAATTTTTGGCAATTCAAAATTGAATTGTCAAAAATTGTTGATTTATCGCCGACTTGGCAAATGCCACATCGACAGTGAGCATATTTTATCTTACCTATTATAGATAAGAGATCATTTCTAGTGATTGAAAATAAGTTTAAGAAAAAAAAAGTTTGTAAAAATGGTTGTCAAACAAATGCTTAATCTCAATTGGGGATATCGAATGGGGTGAGTTGAGTCGTTTGTGGTTCATCAATTTTCCTTTTTTTTTTTTTGAAATTATATTTTCCACTTTTTATGACAAGTTGGCTCACGAAGCAACGAGCTCACATACGAGCTAGCTTGCTCGGCTTATGAGACAACTCATACAAGTTGACGAGTGGCTCACACAAGAAATTCGGTACTCGACTTGTTTCCATTGATTCAAGCACGAGCTGAACTGATGATCAGCTTGTCCAACACTTGCTTGTTTCCAAGAAAGATAGCCGAGTATTGATTCAAAAAAGAAATAAATCAAAGAGTTGAGCTGGTATTCATTTTTGGAACGATGTAGTGATTCAGTTTAATTCTCACAATATTTCTTAAGAGCCTTTATTTTAAAAAAATATATTGGTGATTGTTTTCAAATTTTATTTTCTTTTTATGCTAATAATGTATTCTACTCGCGATATTATTGTTAACCTTTCAATTTTTGACATGACAATAATTGTTCAAAAATTTTGTTACGTTTAACCTGTGCACGACGCAAACTTAAATAACTAGGATAATATTGTGTAAATACTTTTTAAAAATGAAATAAGTAAGAAAAAGAAGCCATAGAAAAATAAAAATTTATGGGTCTGTTTGAGTGGAATTTGGGTAGAAAGAAAATGAATTTTAGATAATTGAATTGCCTAGAATTATTTTCATGGGAATTGTTAATTAATTGCGTTTGATTAGTATAATTTTCAACGTGGAAAATATTAAAATTTTGGATTTTTTGTGCTCGTTTGGCTTTGTTTTTGTTCATTAAAGGAATAAAATTTGTTACAATTAGGGATCAAATTTATTTTCACTACAAAAAAATAAAAAAGTAAACTGGAAAACAAAATCCCACCAAATTGGTGGGAATTGATTTTAATCAAAAACAAGGAATTGAAACCGTGAGAGCCAAAATCAAGAAAATGAATTGCCAAGAAAATTTAATGTATCAAACATGCCTAAAATGAAAGCGCATTTGATACAATCAAATGCTAAAACTAAGGATTTGAATAAACAAGGAATTGAAACCGTGTGAACCAAAATCAAGAAAATGAATTGCCAAGAAAATTTAATGTATCAAACATGCCTAAAATGAAAGATAGAATTTCTTTTCCATTTTCTATGGAACTTTTTGGGCAATCAAACGGGCCTAAGTTAAATTAGCTATGGCCTATGGGTGACGGGTAATTTTTCAGTTTAAATTAATTAATAATTCATTTTCGAGTTAAAATAAACAATTTCCTCCGGTTCCAATAATTGGGAGAGAGAGAGCCCGTATTTCATTTACAAGCCAAATTCAACCCGGATAGGCTAACCACTTAACCCGTTTAAGGCTCCTCCTCTTCATCTTATATGCACGCAGATATTTAACTGGTAGGGTTTTATCAGTTCCTACTGACTGTCTAGGGTTTAAGCAATAATTTGCAGAGAAAAAATGGCGTCTTCTCTAGTGTCCATTCGTAGAGCTCCATTTTGCACCATTGCCAATTTCTCCTTCAATAAGGTACGCCTTTTTTTCCCCTTCATTTCTATCCTCAAAACTGTAAAACTGTATCCCTCATTCCGGACTCTCAGAACCCTCTCCACCTCAGCTTTCTCAGAGAGTTTTCAGAGGTCAAGCCCTCAACCCTCCGATCCTTCGTGGAGTTTTAATCAAAGCCCAGACAATCAGTGGAAGAACAGTGATTTTGGAAATCCCACTCCGAACAGTAATTATAAAGATCAAAGTTATGCGAATAATTATAGTATGAATCGGGGCAATCCGAATCCTGGTCAGGGATACCTGAATCCCAGAGTTCCTAACCCGACCCCCAATTTTTCCCATCCTCAGAATCAGAGCAATAGACCAGCGAGTGGTAACGTTAACCAGTGGAACGAAAACAATCAAAATAAGCAGTACCCACAAAACCAAAACCCTAATTTGAGCCAAAATTATCCTAGACAAGGTGGATTTCAGAATCAGGTTTCTCCCCAAAACTTTCGTCAGACGCAGAATTATCCGCATCCTGGAGGTGGAAATCATAATCAGGGGTATTTACAAATGCAAAACCCCACTCCACATGATCAGAATGCTGTGAATAGTCAAGTTGTTGATTTATTGAGTCTGTGCCGTGAGGGTAAGGTTAAAGAAGTAATTGAGCACATGGAGAATGGGGTGAGAGCCGATGCTGAGTGTTTCAGCTTGTTATTTAGTTTGTGTGGGAATTCGAAAAAATTAGAGGATGCAAAAAAAGTGCACGATTACTTCTTGCGGTCGACCTTTAGGGGCGATCTTCTGTTGAACAATCAGGTGCTTGACATGTACTCAAAATGTGGAAGCACGACAGATGCCCGGAGAGTTTTTGATCACATGCCTGATCGGAATATGGATTCTTGGCACTTGATGATTTATGGGTATGCAGCGAACGGGCTGGGTGATGACGGGTTGGCTTTGTTTGAGCAGATGAGAAAGTTGGGGTTACAGCCAAGTGGGGAAACTTTTCTTGCTGTTTTAGAGGCCTGTGCTAGTGCCGAAGCTATTGAAGAGGGTTTCATACATTTTGAATCGATGAAGTCTGATTATGGAATTCCTCCTGGGCTTGAACATTATCTAGGACTTCTTGGTGTCCTTGGGAAGATCGGACATCTTGCTGAGGCGGAAGCTTTTATTGAAACTCTTCCGTTTGAACCCACAGCTGACATTTGGGAAGCTTTAATGAACTATGCTCGTATACACGGGGATATTGACCTTGAAGACCGAGCTGAAGAATTGATGGTCAGTCTTGATCCTTTGAAGGCCATTGCCAATAAGATCCCCACTCCTCCACCAAAGAAGCATTCTGCAATTAATATGCTAATTGGGAGGAACAGGATTCTGGAGTTCCGTAACCCTACACTCTACAAGGATGATGAGAAGTTGAGGGCCGCGATGAAAGAGCAAGCTTATGTGCCTGACACCAGGTACGTCCTTCATGACATTGACCAGGAGGCAAAGGAACAGGCACTACTTTACCATAGTGAGCGTTTAGCAATTGCATACGGTCTGATTAGCACTCCTGCAAGGACACCTCTTCGGATCATTAAAAACTTGCGAGTCTGTGGTGATTGTCACAATGCTATCAAGATCATGTCCAGGATTGTTGGGAGGGAATTAATTGTCAGAGATAACAAGCGGTTTCATCATTTCAAGGATGGAAAATGCTCTTGTAATGACTATTGGTGATTCTCCCAATATATGGTTTAATGATTCTCTCTCTAAGATGACCAAGAAGCTTTCAATGCTACCGAGGTTATGTTGCCAATATTTGGTAAAACCTTTGCCCAGAGAGTAGAGATGAACATCCTTCCCTGTTCAAGGGATTGTAAGTTTCTTCTGTGGAACTTGTTGGCTCAGTTGTAATAGTTCAAACTTCTGCCAGTTAGCAACGAGTTTCACCTCCCATAAGCATTTTTAGCTTGTAAAGTGCCTACTGTTAAAAACTAAAGAGTTTTATTCTGGATTTGTGAAATTGTATTGCTACTCTTACTTTCTTCTACGTAATATTGACTCGGTTATTCTTTTCTTTTCTCTCACATGCACATGGCTATTGTATAATATATTCATAAGTGCAAATGTGCAATGATTTTCATTTGTTTGTACTAAAAATTTCCCGGTTATGCTATAGCAGGAAAAACTTTGACAGAATTTTAATAGAACAATACTCGCAATTTTTCAATGGTTTTGGACCCAATAAGGACAGAAAATGCATCATACAGGTGCTGCGTTGACAAGTATGGTTTCTGGCATTCAAAATTTCCAGCTGTATTATTCCCATTCAGCTTCCTTTGAACTGAAGAAAATAGTAACACAATTACAATGCAAAACGTGTTCTCTAACACGTAAAGAAGGTAATACATAACAGAATGCAAAAACCATTTCACTAATGAAAAAGAGGTAACTGAAAGAATACATTATTATTATCAGTGCTAGGACAAGTTATAATGCACTTGTAGTTGTCATTAAAAATATTTCATCCGTATTTCCTGAGATATTAATGTCAATTTTTTTTTTTGATCGACTCCTCAATGGTGCAACTACAAGACTGATTCATCTGAAAGGTTACAAGTAAAAATGGCATCTACATCAAGGTGGTTTTCCATTACCATCCAAGTCCTCCATCACATCAATATCACCGCGTGCTGTTATCTTCTGCACATATCCTGCAAAGACAGATATGTCGGCATTGTGATTGAGGTCTACAGCCAGATATTTAAAGTTAGAAGATGACACAGATATTTCGCAAATCAGACTACAACCTGCAGCTAAAGAAGTGTCTCAATTCAA
>CAIGRB010127138.1:79054-113450 GCA_903798255.1 Fraxinus quadrangulata | reverse complement strand
ACCTTTTTTACATATTAGGATTAATCTGTTTGTACCGATCAACCCCCCTATCGGTCCCCTCACAATAGGGGGCCCCACCTTATTGTGAGGGGGCCGATAGGGGGGTTGTCAATCCCCTCCCCTCCCTCCCGGGTACGAACAGATTAATCTTAATATGTATCCGTCGAGTATTTCTTTACATTTCAAGCAGAGCATCTAGATGGAAGCGTTATTCATGAATCTATAATATATTAAATATCACATTAGATGAGAGTTTTTTTGGATAATTCTAACATTACTACAAATCAATTATTTTAATAACACTTTAATTTTTGTTTTTGAATATGTAATAATATTATAAGAATTTCATGTTATTAGTTTCAATTAATTAATATTGAAATTAATTTAGACTAAATTAATCTTGATCTACGTAAATTTAAAGTTATTATGAATAATTTATTTATTTTCATGTATTTAGAAAATTTAATGGGTGTTTAAATTTATGTATTAGCAATTAATTCTTATGTACCAAATGAAATATAAAAAAGTTTGCTCATTTATATTATTTTATCATCATAAAAAAATTGAATTATAGAACTTGAGTTTTGAGAGTATAATATTCATCCCTTAAATTTATATTCTAAATTTTATTTTCTTTAGTCCATTTAACACTCATCAAATCTTTCCATCAAATTGATATCAAATATTACTTTTACAATGCTTATAAGTATTTCAGAATAACGTGCAATCAGGGACGGATCCAACACTTAGCAACCTATGCGGTCGCTCGTGCTGGATCCGTCGGGAGCTTCAAGTAACTCACAATCGGTCGAGAAGAAAGAAATGAAGAAGACGGTGTTGATTTTTTTCCCTATCTTATTGTTTCATTGGTTTGGGCCTTTTTTTTAAAATAAAAAATAAGGCAAGGCCCAATTAATGAGCCCAACAATTGAAAGTCCATTACCCACAACAAAACCAAATCTAATTCCAACATTTTGGTCCGACATGGCAAAGGAGGGAGACGAGCCACGGGCGAACGCGAATCCACTGCGAAGTTACGAGTGCATTGCGGACCTGATTTGCCGTCGCTTGTCCGTGAGTCTGACGCCGCCGATCAACGAGACCGATAGACAGTGGTAGAAAATGCAATAGGCAATAGTGGGAGCCTGGACTGGAGCTTCATCTACGACTCTGCGGTGCGGTCTACCTGTACCAAAAGACAAAAGGTATTAGCTCAATTGCTAAAAAATCTTGCCCCTTGAAAATTTGAAATCAATATTGCTATTTGCTAATGCTATTCTGCCGACTGCCTATGAGCATTTGTTTTTCCTCGTTTTATTTTATGTGAATTTGTGATTTATGAATTATGAGAAATGAGAATTTATGTTATATTATTGTCCGAGAGATTGAGACTATGAGTTATGACTTATAATTTTGATTTGTTAATTGTGATTTGGGAATTTAGATTTTTAGGAAATTAGGGATAAGTGCAAAAAATTAATGGAGAAGATGTTTGGCTCAATTAAACAATGTGTACACATATGTATTGAATTATATACTTTTTATGTTTTAGTGCATTTACATATGTATTGAATTATATTTTCGGCTATTACGATTGTTGATTGTCAATGGTCATCGATCTCCACCCTAACTGAACTACAATACTGGATTCGCCCCTGCGTGCAATACACATTCAACTCAGACTTGTATGCAGAAATGTCCTCTCACTATAACCAACGAGTGAAGATATGTTGTCCATTGATTGTTATCAAGATGTTGTCTATCAAGTCAAATATTGATATCTCATTTAATCTAACATGTCATCTATTTTAATTTTTTAACCTTAATGGTTAATTAACACTGTTAAATACTCACATACACACACACAAAAAATCTCAATTTTAGAATCATTAACTTTATCATTAAACTCACCACTCTCTTTACAATTCCAAGACAATGCAACGTGCTGTCAAATTGAGAAATTGATGCTTTTTTTTACTTATTTTATTTTTGAAATCTTCACTAAATTTTTTTAATATCGTATCATGCTGTTTTGAAATCTGTTTTACTTAGATTGTTGAAATTTTAACATTTTTTTTTTTTTCGAAATCTTCGCTAAAAATTACAACCCCATCAACTTAATTATGATTTATGATATTATCGTATCAAAATATATGAATTATACTTGAATGAACATACGTTATATAATCATTACAATCAAATTTAGCTTCCTTGTCTTCCTTCTCATCTCCACTGTCAAATTCCAACTTTCTACGAGATTGACATTCTTCCATAAAATTACTCTGGTCATCCATAACCTTAAAAGGGGTACCTTTTGCAGATTGAGAAAAAGGGAAATTGAAATTCTGCAATTTGATTCTTGTTCCTCCTTCCAGCAACGTGCAAATTTCTTGAATTGGAATACAAGAAGGTGAAGGGTTTTATAGTAAAGAGAGTGGTGGGTTAGTGGTGAAATTAATGATGGTAAAAGTGAGACTTTGTGAGAGAGAGAAAATATTTAACGGTGTTAAAAAACTGTTAACGATGAAAAATTAAAATAGACGACATATTAATTAAAAATGATATGTCAATATTTTATTAGGTTAACAGCAACTTAGACATATTTAACGGTGTTAAAAAACCGTTAATAATGAAAAATTAAAATAGATGACATATTAATAAAAAATGAAATGTCAATATTTGATTAGGTAGACAGCAACTTAGACGGCAAACCATGGTGAGGTAATTTTATAAGGGCTTAAATTTTCTTTAGGAGGCGCCTATTTACAATTTAGCTTTACGTATCTTGTTGATTAGTAGAATGATAGATACTCAGAATTAACAAGTTAAAATACTAGAAATAAAAAGTACACAAGCATCAATTGAATATAATTCTCCCTTCAATCTCTCCTTGGTGACATTCACATTCTGAAATTCGTATTGTACAATCTCTGCTCGATCCAAAGCTCCCGCACACCTTCCATGCTAGCATAGTCGTAACTTCTGATGTTTTACATCATTCTTCCTCCGACAGATGATTTACCGAAGTGAGTCTAGAACAAAAAAAACATCTTCACTGGTTAATATTTCTGCAGGCGTACAAGTATTCATCACAGAGGATCCTAAAACCCGAACTCTTGATTGGAATAATCTGTAAAGCGTTCTGAGATTAGGACTTACTTAAGGTTAACACCATCTTTCTTTGTCAGAGATGTTGGGGTGCCTCCATTAAGTTTGTTATTTTGAAGAAATCTGTTCATCATAGCGCGGCGCTTTAAGCATAAAAATTCATCACCTTGTAAACTTTCTATGGAAGAACTTACACTTCATGCAGATTAGGTAATTCTCCCAGAGATATAGGAACTGATCCTTCTAGCTGGTTGTTCTCCAAATGCCTTAATCAAGTAGAGGTAATTAGGTCGTGATTAAGGTGTAAAAAAACACGACTACTTTAGAAGATTCCGTTGTGAAAATTGAAGAGCTTACAAAGTTTCTAAAGCATTCATTCCACTCATATCAGGTATTGTACCTGAAAGCTTGTTGTCTCCAAACCAACTGAAAAGGAATTTTTTCTGATTATAAACAGAGAATCAATGACTAATAAGAGCCTGGAAGCACATTCAAGAAAGATGAATTACTTACAGATGCTTGAGTGCCGTTAACTTGGATATACTTTTCGGTAATGATCCTGATAATCCATAACCTGTCAGATTCCTTCACTCATTCACCAAAAAAAAAAAAAGTTAAAAGCAAAAGCAGGATTAAGAAACTATAGAAATTATACTTCTTTGTTTACTTCATGAATAGATCATAAATAGTTTTAAGGTTGTACTGCATATGTTTATTCAATACAGATCCTGCTCGAACTGCTATTGTAATTGACACTGGAGAACTTACAAGGAGACAATCCTAATGGATTTTCCGTTAGAGCATGTTACTCCAGTCCACGGGTTCTCTCTTGGCAGGCATGGATCTCCAACCCAATCCTCGGGTTGATTGTCGAGACTTTTTTGCAAGTCCTCCATAGCCACCACTGTTGAATACCCAAAAAAGTATTAAGTGTATTTGGAAAAATACATGTAACTAGGAAAAGAGTAATTTTTCAAAATGAACTTTTACCATCTCTAGTAATGGTCCTTCCTCCAAGGGTTAATAGCTGAAAAATTTCACCAGCATTAATTAGAGGCCCAACCGGCATATCGTTCCTTGGAATCAGGGAAATTTCAGTGTGCCCGGTAAGAGGCCATTCGGTGCCAGAAACAGTCACACCATCAGTGGTGACATTCAGGTTGCTGTAGAAGGTTTCGTTATTCACACGAACGTCGAAAACTCTCCAGCTAAATGGGCTTGGGGTCCTGTTATCTTGAAAGTATAGTGAAACATAGTAGCGCCGTGTAGGGAGGAAAAATGGTGGCCACTTGACTGTAAGAATCTTCCCCCTGCTTGTTGTAAGTGCTGTTGCAAACGCTTTCTGTGGTGGGATGTTCCAAAATGTTGAAGAAGTTACATTGGAGTGACTTGCAACAAAGGGATTTTGGTCCACAAAGGGATGCCAGTATCGATTAAAATTGTCATCTGGAAAACTGATTCAGCACAATTATTTTCAATACAAGAACTGTCTGTACATCTCATTATAGACATGAAAATCCGACCACAAATACTTCTTCCTAGTGCAGTTTAATGTTATTTTTTGATCCATGTCATGTTGTCCTAAGATAATTTGCCTGTTTACCATCTATAAACCAAAATGTTTCACAATCAAGAAATTTCAACTCCAATTCTTGTTTATACATCAGCTTGTTTTAGCTAACTCTAATGCTCTCCCATTAAGAGTATTTCGTGCTCGTTCAGCATAACATTATCGTATAATTTGATGAATGAATGGCTCTCAGCAAGAAATTCACATATCAAATTCTACTAACTAGAAAAGCACAACAAATTATAATTCACAGAATTTTTATAAAACATTTCATACCTAATTATGTGTCCACCCGAGCCAAAACTATTTCTAGCAAGAGTCACCAGCGCATATTTCTTGAAGTCGGTAGAATTATAAACCGAATCATCAAGATGATGCACTTCAATAGCTGAAATAAAAGGGCTGGAAACAGTGTGATCATTTCTTGCTAGGCAAATACTCAAATGCTTATGATGCGCCACAACAATGACCTCATAGTAGGAGATGAGCCCCTGGGCATAATCCTCTGTGGTATTCACAATGCTCCACTTTGTGCCATCAACAATCTGATCAAAAACCGGCGGTTCCTCTCCTCCATCAAATCCTCCATAGTAATACATAGTTTTCACCAGATGTTTCCCTCCCTTTATAGCAGGGACACTGTAGCAATATTTCTTCGCAACAACATTGGGAAAAAACCTAAGAGTTTGCAAAATTGGCAATACATCTGGTTTTTTTATGGTTGTCTTGTTTCCTGTTGTAATGAAATTATCGTCTGTGACATACTTGAGGGGTCCTTCTTCTACGTCTTCATCGGCACCACAGTTTAGGAGGTAACCTACGATTATACATATTTTAGCCAATCTCACACACATATGTATACATACAAATATATATTATACAAAAGCATTAATCTGGATTTTTTAAATAAATATATACCTCTTGGCTGGGTATTGGCATTGATCATGAGAGGGATGCTGACAAGCCATAGGAGGAAGATGGAGGCGGACATTTTAGGAGGTGGTGGCGCAAAGGAAAGAATGGGAAGTCTCAGGTGGAGAGAGATAGGGAGAGTGGATAGAGAAAATGGAAATGGAGTGAAATGTCCGACGTCAATCAGGTTAAGGGCTGTGCATCAATATAGGTTGATTCATAATTGAATGGAGCCTCATTCCTCAGCGTTCTCCAATAAACCGAAGTTGATGACAATAATAAGTTAATAACCATTATTTGAATTTTTTTTTCGTAGTACTTTTTCAACCACGTATTTACACAATAAAATATTTTAGATGTAAATCCAAAATATTTTTCTACTCTTTAATCATATATTCTTCTAAAAACCATTATTCAAAACATTGTTTTACCCAAATAATGACCATAAAATAAGGGCTAAAAATAGAAGTAAATTGTTTTGATGGCTTAATATTCATGTTATATTTTGTGCTCTTTTAGCAAGACTTCTATTTCTACCTAAGAAAGTCACGTTGAACTAACTACTTTAAAAGTCCAAAAAATTATTCAAAACCCGTTTCTTTTGAAGCAAATAGATTAACTTTCTCCAAAATCTCTTTCAGTCAGAACAAAACGGTTATAAAAAATAGACTAATGTGTTCAAAAATAACTTCTTAATTTCAAAAACAATTTGAACTTTTCAAAAGTTGTGTCAAAATATGTCCAAAGTCATTTTTTTAATATCAGAATCAACTTTTGACTATTAAAGAACCTTGAAGACCCTTAATTATTGTAATTTATAAGAAGGTACAACAACAACGAAGTTCTATAACTAATAAATTTTAATTTAAAATCAGCTATATGAATCCCAGTTTGTCAGATCTAGTGAACGATTGAACTCCTGATTTCAAAATTGTAAGGAATACTTCATTCTTTGAATAACCCCAATAGCGTATATTGGTATCAGAGTGTGCTTTATTCAATTTTCACCCTGTGCATCGATCCAGTCTTTCCAATTTCAAAAATAAGACATTGACCCCTTCCATGATTTAAACCCAGTGCTAGAGGAAATTGAAATAACCACGTACAAGTTACATAGATGTAATATCATGTAACACAGAATTTCACCTGTTAGGACACTAATATCACAAAGTCTAAACAATCATAGTGTGCGCGCAAAGATATTTTATATTTCCCAGCATTAAACCATACGTCAAATTTGAAGATGTTGCAAGTATATCTGTTAAAACCAGCCCATATCCAGCGTGACCTAATTTTGAGGTGGTCCGTGGCCCAACTTAGCTGGAAACAGTAGAGGCGGGCCGAGGCAGCTTGAGCCGTGCTTTTTATGCGCCACGCGGCCCAATATATTTTAACACCTCTACAATAGATGCAACTTCAATGCCAGTACGAAATATCTTCCCCAGCAATGAGAGTGTTAGCAGAAAATATAATAAATATAATCACATCTCACCGATATCTACATCGATATCACTAAAATATAAAAGAGCCGAAAGACTTGGCAGCCACGTGTCGCTATTTCCCGTTGTCGTAATTCAAATTTCTTTTTTTTTTCATTCATTCACTTTCACACGCCGTCACCTCGACTACAATTTTCTCCATTTCCATACGCAACTTCTTTATCCCAAATTCTTTCGTATTTCTTTTAAAATCTCCCTAAATTTGTGCGTACGAATGTTAAAATTTAACTCTGGGTGTTCGACATTCTTAACGCCGGATGAAGGACTCGAGATACCCTTTTTCTTTTTTTTTCCTTCTATGGGTCCTTACAATTATGTAAATATCTGATTGAATCCAAAGTTTGAATTGATTATGAGATTATTTTATGATTTGAGAATTAATTAAAATTATTTATTGTGTCTAATCTGTCAAAAATTGGATTTTTGATACAATGTGCTTATCAACGCTCTAAAAGCCAGCTTCTTTTACAGCATTTTGTTCTGATTGTTAAACAGTGTTTGTCTGATTCATTATGAGATATACAACCATGGCTGAACTGAGAATAATGTGTAGGGAAATTGTTTGATAAATGGTAGGATTAAACTTGAGATTTTCTACTTTAATAATCAGTTTTGCTATGGGTTTATATGGTAGTTTATTCTTACAACATGTTGAATTTGTTATTTTATAGCACTCCTAAAAAAAAATAAAAAATTTCGTGGAGCGTGGAGGACACCGTGTCCGCGTGGTGTTCTGACACGGGCACCGTGTTCGTGTCGTGTCCACGTGGTGTCCGGACACGACGCGGACGCACCGTGTCTACGTGCGCCACGAAGACACAGGCGAAGACTTTTTTTTTCTCTTTTGTAAAATGGAACGAAATATGCAATTTGTTCCATTTTGTGTATTTATGCTTGAGCATTTTTTAAATTTCTTGCTGCATATAATTGGAATCACTTTCAACTCTAGGTGGTTGGATCAATATTTTACCAATCTTTTAGTGATGCAGAAACAAGAAGTACTAGCTGTTTCAATTCATCGAAGGTAAAGACTACTATTAAAATTGCTTTTCTTCTTCTCTAAAATTCTCTATTGGATGCAGGACCAAACCCTCATTAATGAATTTTCCATGAAGAATAACTGAATTTCTGTGGATGTTGCACAAAAATTGCTACTGGTGATCGTGGTTCAACCTTTTTAGGTGGTTATTATTATTATAATGACAATCAGTATTCACTAAGTTCTTTGCAATTTACCTGTTTATGCATTACCACCTACTTGCATACTCTGTTGTGTTTATATAGGATATTTGATAAAGTCATGACTTGTTTGTTCCTGCTTATCTAGAGATTAAGAGCGTTAGCAAATGTGTGTTAAGCTGTGTGTAATACCATCACTTATGTACCCATCCACGTAAATTTGAATTCAAAATTTTAGCGAATCTATAATTTGTTTGGGTATTCCTTGGAAAATGTTGAATTCTTTTGTTTTAAATCAAATATCATATAATTTGTTTCAGTTTGGTAGCTTTAAAATGCCAATAACTAAAAAAGGAAGAAAATGAAAATTATATGCATTATCGCTTACTAGCATACTATGTTGTTATGTATTAGCTGATGAACAATTTTAACTTATCAATAATTTGTAGCGCATGTATTTACATATGATATTTGGTGCAAATCCTTCTACTGAAGGTATGATGGTGTTGGCGACACTGCTATTAAGTTCGTTGAAGATCTTTTGCTTCCTCATTTTTGCCACATAATATTTACTTTCATGTTGTTTATTTCTTTTATACATTTACACTTCCAATTATTATTGATGTGTTAAAAAAAAAGACACGTCTCATGTCTCCGTGCACCACAGAGACACGTGCACGGAGAAACACCTTTTTTTTTAATAACTTTAGGGGTTTAATTTTTTGCTTTTACTTATGTAAAAATCAAAACTTTATATTTGATTAGTTAGAGATATAGTTGGTGTGTTATTTAAAAAAAAAAAACATGATCCGTGTCTCCGTGTTGGTGTGTTATTAAAAAAAGCACGATGTCTCCGTGTGTGCACACGGTGTCTCCGTGTGGTAGGGAGACATGGCGCGAAGAGAGACATGGTGTCTTCGTCTCCGTGCTCGCACACAGAAGTAATTTTTTTTCTATAGTGGTAACAATAACATTTTCATGTATATTTCAGTCTCATATAATCCACACACTCTGTTTGCTGTCATAAGAGGAAAAGTTTCCATGAGATTTAAATTTCTTAGAAACTTCTTCCTTTTATAATAATGAATTTTTGTTTCATATAATAATAAATTTCTTGATTTTACTTGTATAATATGCGGTACTATTATTCATTTTCACAATCCTATGTTTTGGAATTCTCAATTTTTTTGTTTATTCTTTCGGTTCCTTATTTCATTATTTTATCTTCTATTGTTTTCTGAAAAAGGAATTTCTACATAATTTTATTTGTGCTACCTGAATTTTTATCAAATTATATTAATTTTTATCTTTAATGAATTACAATGTATTTTCTCCTATAGTAGTTTTGTGAATACTAACATGGTTTTGCTTCAAAAGGTGGGCTATAGAGTTGTAAATACTAACATCTACTTGGCGAGTAAGAAAATTATTATGTTAAAAGGATAAATTATTAAAAATAGTTATACTTGTTGACTATTTTTTGGGTTTTATAAGAAATTAAAGTGTACATTTTTTTTTTGTTTTATACATTTTCTTTCAACACTATCATTTACAAATGAATTTCTCTAAAATTTACACACGCTTATTTTTAACACTAATTAACGAACGTGCAACCCATATTTTCTTCACTAGTCTCACTCCGTAAAAGAGCATTCATACAAAAGGGAAGAGAAAACTAGAAAAAAATGCTGACGCGAATTCTCTAAATGTAAAATTAAAGGTGTACTTTACATATTGATATGATAAGAAATATGTGATTAAAAAATAAGAAAACGTTATTAATGTGATGAAAAATATTATTTTAATGAAGAATGTGTGATTAAAAATGAGTTTTGAAAGAATGTATTTTAGAAAATATGTATCTAACATAGGCTAAATAAGAGGAAGAAATTTGATAGAATTATACAAGAAGATAAAACCCACTTACAAGATCAATCAAACCAAACAATGAAAAACTTACAATCAAAAAGAAAAGATGAAAAAATAAATCTTCAGAGGGAAATTGATTTTATACAAGAATGTAAAACCTTGGCCAGAAAATGAAAATCCATGACCTGGTTTCACGGGGTGCCTTTTTTTTTTTCTTTTGATACAAAAAGGAACACCGTAAGGTAGTAATCTGCTTTGCTAAACTACCTTCAGTATTTTCTCGATCGTTTCGGGACGAAAGAAAATATAATTTACAATTTATAGAAAGCTTGCAACAGAGAATTTAAATGCATTGAAAGTAAATTGATAATTTTGATTAATGAAAGCGAAACATTATAATTGATGAAAGTAAAAAATTATAACGGCCAATGCGGGGAGCGAACATCAGTAAGCTTGAATTTTTTTTGAATAATACCCCCTATAATAGCTTAAGGAAGAAAAACCTAAGTTATAGAAGTATACGTTTAAATGATGAGAAATCATACTAACTAAACATTTATAAATATCAGAGCTATTTTACAACTGAAATAAATTATTACAATGGAAAGAAAATTACAATTCAAACCGAACTAATATTTACAATGTGCGGTTGAAGTTGAGCAAAATGTGACTGTGATTCAATGGGCTAAGTAAATCTACGATCCTTGACACCTAAAGGCGTCAGTTCTTGCCCGACATGCTGAAGGAAGTAACTTTCATTGGGGTAGCCACAACCAGTGGAGCATCTGGCGAGTTACTAAAAGCAAATTTGTCGTGCATGAATCGACTTTCAATAATGGACTCGTCCTTCAATACTAATTTATAGCAATAGCAACTCTTAAGCCCTTGCTGATTCTGGAAGCAATGGTGTGCACTGTTCTTCACCTGCTGAAAATTCCATATCACACTGAACTTGCCCACTGTGGCAACCAAATGCCTTTCTTGTTTTCCACTTTCAGTAACCTAATGACAAAAAAATAATCAGAAAATGAGCTAGGCTGAAAAGAAACAAGCGGTTATATCACACAATGACAATCACAACAATGATGAATCCCGCATTTGTTGAAATGACTGTCTAATAGTCATTTAGATACTTTATGAAGTGAGGCACATATGTTACAAGATCTTGAGCACTAACAATGTAAGCCCCTATTTGACGATGCTTTTTGAGATTATAAGCTAATCAAACATCACTTTTAACAATACATTTCATTGGACACACACCTTTTATCCATTGTTTAGTCACATTTCATGGGATTTACCAGCTTATAATATCAAAAAGTTTTGTCAGATAGAGGCTAAATCAGTAAATCTTAACTAGACAATTAGGCAAAGTTATATCTTAGGAATTACAGTTAGGCTAAATCTCAAATTACTAAAAGAGTTGCCCACAAAACTAAATAACATCCTAAAATATCTAGCGGGGATGAGAGCTTTCACGCTAACATGTTAATAAACAACTGATCTTCAGCAAAGGTGGTCCTGATATTCATAACATGAAAGGGGGACGAATCAGCAACTTATGAAATGTCAATTAATAGAAATGACAGTGTAATGTGTATTTCAACAAGTAAGCATTTATTATATAAACCACAATTCAGTCTAGCAATTCAACAAGCAGGATCAACACTTAGTAACACACATACAAAAGTCGAGAGTTATACACAATACTTATAATACAAAAGTCGAGAGAGTTATACACAATACTTATAATAAAAGTAAGTGTAACTTACCCAAGAGAAATGGCCAGCGTGAAACTTGTTATCAGAACCAGCCATGTGGGCATCCACAGGGGTCAGTTTTAGTAATCTAGGTGCCGGAATTTTGTTTCCCATACGACCACTAAAACCAGTCTTAGTTTTCCCATCCTTATCAGTAAATAAAGTGCATATTAGTATCAAATAAGTATCTGTTGTTCCCAACACCCACTTTCCATCATAAGTCACATCCACGGAGGTAATAGGTGAACCAAGACCAGGGAAAGCAGTTTTTGCCTGCCTCATCGAAGTCCTCGAATATAATCTTATCTTCCCATCAAGTGACCCAACCACAATTGATCCATCTCCAGTCGTGGCAAAACAGTGAAAATTCGTTCCTTTGGAGAATTGATGCCCTTGGGTCCAATGCAACACTGGTGAACCTGCACTTGCTATCTTCTGAACCATTCCCTGTTTCTCGCGCATATCCCACTGACACAATCTATTATCATCTAATCCCAAGAATGTGGACTCAGAAGGGTCCAACTGTGACCCCTTTGCATCACTGGTAATGTCTTTCATCATAATATCAGTCCCATCCTTCTCAAACTTCCATTCAGTGACAATCTTCCCTGTCTCAATATCCAACTGGTGAAGCCCCGTAGAATGGGGCTTCCCTTGCTTCAACGGACTCATGAGCATCATATTTGTCTCTCCCCTCATCAAGAGGGCCTTCTTGGGTGTCCCAGAATGCCCTGACGTGGACCCCACTTTCCCCCCATCAAACTTCACATGCACACCTTTACCATGAATCCCATGGCTAAAATTCTTCACGACCTGAACCCCCGAATTGCTAACTAAGAAACTATTATCCAATGCTCCTAAGGTCAAGCTCTGAATACCCCCATCAGTTGCGGCCTCCTCAAATTCCTCCAATAAATCTTGATTCCCTCTTTCAGAGAAACCCTCTGGAGTCTTTCCAGGATTCTTCCACACCCCATCATCTGCATCCTCCCATATCGAATCGTCCGACTGCTCTGGTTTTGCCCATCCAATAAAGTCTTTACCATAAATTTTCATTTTATTTTCTTCAGTAGCTCTCAACCCATAAACATTCTCAAACAAACAGTCCTGAAATTTTGTGACAAAATTCCTGTACTCGTCATCTCTCAGAAATTTTAAAGCCCAAACCCCACCATCCACAAAATCTACCCTCCGCTGATCCCCAAAGAATTTCATCTGCAAATCGGTTGTAACCTTAGCCTTGATTTTCTCCCCAACTTTCAAAACCCAGAACCCCTCTCTATTACCCAATCCTTCCTCCTCGTCATCCCCATCATCATCATTACCAACTTTTTTAACAAACTTATAAAAAGTCAACTTCTCCGAAACTACCCATCTCGCCTTCGGAGTGTTGCCACCAATGTGAAGATAAAGCTTAACGGCGTTTTTTATATTGGCGTTGGGAGTTAGTGGTGAAGAAGAAGGTTTTTTTGGATATTTCAGTTTCAAGGATTGGAGCCTAGAATCGATTATATCTAGGGTTTCGGCACGGACCTTAGTATTCCTATTTGGAGTATGATCTTCTGCATCGGCGTAATTTTCCGAACTATCCTCTTCTGATTCATCCTCGCCGGAATATTCCGAGTCGGAGAGTTCGAGGCCTTCACGACTGTGCGAACCGCCCATCGTTCTGGCTCTCCGATTAATCAAAAAACCGTTTGCTTGAAGTGAAGAAAAATCGGAGCTACAAATTTTTATACACACTCAGAAATGAGATCCGAATTCGAACTGAAAGAGTGTAATTTGATGGTTTAGAAGTCTCAAAAGAGTAATGTTACAGAGAAGTGGAAGACTTCTAAACGCGGGAGGCGGTTAGATATTTATAAAGGGAATTGTCCAAATGGCGTAGATCTGAAGCCGACACGTTCCTGGTAATGCTTGGCGATGAAGTTTTCGATTTTTAAGCGCGGAAATGTCGTGTGAGTTGTACTGGTTCATTTGGTTGTGGATCATAATTGGGTTTCGAGTGGGCCGGTCCATATACTAATCGGCTCTATTTGTGAATTTGGTAGAAATTAGTTGACCCAGATTTGGAGATCCCATTTCATAAATCATAGATTATGTTTACTAATTCAAAAATCAGATCTTTTGTTAATTAATTTATTATTATTAGAAATTAATTATATATCCACTTTCCATCTATAGTCTCTCTCTCTCTCTCTCGCCCTCTATGAGTTATCCAAATCTCTCGGTCCATTTAATTCCCACTTTGGTAAATTTGTGCTTGTGTGCAGTTCTAAACCTTGTAATTTTGGGCCATTAACGGGCTATCTTACTTCAGTAGAATTTAGGGGCCATCACCTTTGGGAAAAATTCACAAATACTAGACTATAAAAATCACATTTCATAACTAAGGGTGGACAAAACACCAAAATCTGACCGAACTCGTCAAAATCGTCCAAACCGAACCAACCTGAACGGTTTGGGTTGGTTTTTTTTATTGTTTTTATATGGGTTGGATGGGTTGACTGTATAGGTAGGTTGACTTGGATCGAGTTATGTGTTAACCTATGAAAATCGAATAAACCCGCACAACCCAACTCGACCCGAATAAATCCGTCCAACATTTTAATATTTCTTGGCTTCATATAATTTAATATCAATTTGTCCACGTAATATTTTTGGGCATGAAGTGCCAAAATAATTCAGATTTTTTTATCATTGTAATCGTAGAGATCTAATATTATATAAGACATAAGTCAATTATAAACCCGTCCAACGACCCCAACCCGACCCGTTTACTTTAATCTTTCTTTACAAGATGTCTCAAACTGACCAATCCAATCCAACCCAATCCAACCCAACCGATACTTGGATGTGTTGGGTTGGGTTGGGTTTCAACATTTACATGAATTGGATTGAGTTAAATTTTAATCAAACCGATCATGTTGAGTTGAATTTGGATTAAGACAAAAATGGACCAAACTCAACCCATGCAAACCCTATTCATAACTAACAATCTTATAAAACGATTTCAAAAATCAGGTGATAAATGAAATATAATAATATATTTAATATAGAAATAATAGAATCTAAATTATGATAAAATGTAAAATAAAGTAGATCCTAAATAACAGGAATTATTTCATATTTAAAAGATATTTGTCACACTTCCTCTCATAATCACACTATATTTCTCTCGACACACCCCATTTCCAAAATCACTATAATTTCTCCCTAAATCTTATATTTCAAGCCCCAATCAACGAAGAATAGTCACAATATAGCGACAAATTTCTGAAATTCATTCTTTTGGAGAAGCTAAAGCTCGTTAGTAGACCAATTGGATTTACCCAAAGCAAATGCTAGCATTTCTTGATCAGATTTTGAAGGTACGCATATAACAAGATACTCATAAGCTTAGAGTATCTCCAACAAACTATTTAAACACAAGATGATCTTTATTTTAAAGAGTCAACATTTAAAATCATGTTTCAAGAGACTTTTTAAATTAACATTTTAATTTAGAGAGTGGGTTTGACTCTCCAAATTTGGAGAGGCAAACTTACTTTCTATAATTAAATGTATTCAAAGTATTTCAATTTTAAATTTAAGAAAATAATAAAATAATCTAAAGCAAAACGAATTAAAATAAAAGATAAAGTAAAATAATAAATATTTTTTAGAAGTAGTAAAATTAAGTGTTAAATATAAAGAGTTTGTTGGAATACTTCAAAATTTTAGAGTATCTCCAAGAGATTCTTTAAACATGAGATACTCTATATTTTAAAGAGTCAACATTTAAAATCATGTTTCAAGAGATTTTTTAAATTAACATTTTAATTTAGAGAGTGGATTTGACTCTTCAAATTTGGAGAGTCAAACTCACTCTCTATAGTTAAATGCATTAAAAAAGTTTCAATTTTCAAAAAATAATCTAAAGAAAAACTAATTAAAATAAAAAGATAAAGAAAAATACAAAATATTTTTGGAAATAGTAAAATTAAGTTTTGGAGTACTTTAAAATTTTAACTATCTAAATTTATATATGCTCTCCAAATGATAAAATATACTCTTTAAAAATAGAGAGTATTGGAAATATTTCTAACTCTCTAAATTTATAGATACTCTCCAAATAATAGAATATGGTCTTTAAAAATAGAGAGTCTATTGGAGATACTCTTAACTCTCTAAATTTATAAATACTCTCTAAATGATAGAATATGTTTTTTAAAAATAGTGAGTCTCTTGAAAACGCTCTTATGAAGTTACTGTAAATGATATTTTCGAAATTTATGACAGTTTCTTTTAACCATGATTAGTGAGCTTGCTTTGTGAAAAATAAGTGTGCATTTTACTCATTTTGTGACGTCCGTTTTCTAATTAACGATTGATAATATGCATTTGTTATTTGCATTTTACATTTCTGAATGTGCTGATCTATAATCACCTTTCTATACATAGCGAGGCAAAAAATCATCTGTGGCCATTATTTGCTGTCAGCGTGACTATATGTGATATTACATGTGCTTCAATCACATTGACACATGTTTCTATTAATTGTGACTATTTGTGACCTCTGTGTTAAATGTCGTGACAGTATGTGAAATCAAAACATTATGTAACCAAATTTCTTTGCATTAAATTTGACTCTCTATGACTCTACATGTGTTGAGTGCATGTAAATTTTTCTACACTAGATGTAAATTTATGTGGTGTGTACACATCTATGTGTGACTTATTAATTCAGTATATTATTCTATTGTATTTAAATGTAAAATTCTATACTTTTTTTAATTTCTTTATGATTGACTGTGACCATATTTTTGTAGATTGTCTGAGATATGTCTCTATTACATATAAATGCTTGTGGATTTTAGTGAATTGAATGTGACATTTTGTTATTTGTGTGCGATCAGGGATGGGAGTTTTGGCCCCCTACTAAGAAAAGGAAGGAGTTAGCGTGTGAGAGATCACATGTTGTGAAATGTAGAAGATGTGGTAAATTCGATCACAATCGTAAGACATGTAGGATCATGGTGCCATTTAACCAAAAAGAGGGAAATTTGAAAAAATAAAAATAAAAAATCCTAAACAATTCAAATAAATTAGCATAGTTCTTTTTTTTTTTTTTTTAAATGAGGATATTCTTTGTAGTTGCAAATTCTTTCATTTGATTCTCAAACTTGGGTATTGTCGGATTACATAAATTGACAGATTATTGTACTAAGTTTAGGACATTGTCTTGCTCTTAACAGTGACTTATGTAAATATGTGATCATTTGGGGTTTGTACAAGTTATTAGTCCTTTGTGACAATTTGTGTCCTCTTTTGTGGTAACTCTAAATATCTGTGACGATATATAAATTAATTGTGACTGACCGTGACTAAGTCTATGTTCAATGTGATTATTGTATAATTCTTACTTGTTAAGCATATGTGACCATTTATAACAACCTATTATGTGACAGGTTAAGAACACATGTACGAATATAAATTTTTACCTCCATAAAAACCATTACTTAGATGACATAACCAAAATCATACACAGATTCTCATTCACACGCCCTTAATAAAAATAGTTATCCATTGTACCAAGGACTTGAAAAACAATCATCCACAATTAATACCAAATCAAATTACAAATGTAAAGATAACATCTACCTACTATATCATAAAAACAACACCAGTTAGTCTATTTTTGAACATACATCTATGATCTACCTATTCTTAAGTTCAGATGGTTTTTCATCCAAAATTCGGCAATAGAGAACTAAATATATCTCCCGTCGATGTTAAACCACATTTCTTGCTTGTTTGGTTGGTTAACCTCTCGCAGCAACACATAATGAATCAGTTGAGGCTGCACAATGATCTCTCTACTGTGCATGTAGTACAAGAAGCAAGTGTCTTCAAAGATCTCTCTAGGCAGCGTTGAACTTCATCACAAAGTTCGTGATGACACCCTGTATTGAGCTTATTGTGATATTCCCAAGGAACAATTTATAAATTATAATATCAGACATGTTACTGTTACCTTCAACACATATATAAATCATGTCACAAACCTAGTTGAAATATGAGAAAGAGAATATATTAACCAGCTCAATTCAAGATTCATTACAATGGAGATGAGATGAAATTTATACACGTAAGGAATGTTCTAGATTAATGATCTCAATTGTACAAGTGTCAAAATGAATCAATGGCGATCCATAAATTATGGAGAGAACACTGGGTGGTCCTGCAGAGAGAGGGAGCGCACTTGAGGCAATATGGTGCAACTGATTTTGATACACACGTGAAGGAGCATTAGTGAACTGAGAGTGATTGATTAGCAAGACTAATTAGTAAGCTAATTAGCTGAGAGTTCCAACACCCTCCCTCAAGCTGGAGGGGGCTATTGACACTCCAAGTTTGTCCTTTAGGTATGCAAATCTTGAGTGAGAGACACCTTTAGTCATTAAGTCAGCAATTTGATCTGCAGGGAAACATATTTTACTTCCAACTCTCTTGCAAGAACTTTGCCCCTTATGAAATGAACATCCAGTTCTATATGTTTTGTTCTAGCGCAGAATATATGATTGGCTGCCAAGGCTCCAGCACTTAGATTATCACACCAAATAATCAAATTCGAGGTAGGTTGTAGCTTAAGTTCCTTAAACAGATATTGTATCCATGTTATTTCAGACGCAGCGGAGGCCAAGGCTCTATACTCTGCTTCTGTACTTGATCTGGCGACAACATGTTGCTTCTTAGACGACCAAGATACTAAGCTATCCCCTAGGTAGATGCAATAGGCTGCTACTGATCTTCTATCATCTGGACAGGATGCCCAGTCTACATCCGAGTACCATGTTATCATTAGATTGTCACTTCTTTTGATCCATAACCCTTGGTTAATTGTGCCTTTTAAATATCTTAAGACTCTCTTCATTGCTTGCCAGTGCACTCAGGTTGGTTCCTGTAAGAACTGGCTAAGTTTGTTGACAACAAAGGTTATGTCTGGTCTGGTGTGTGATAAATATTGTAGGCTTCCAACTGCGCTTCTGTAGATTGATGGATTCTTTAAGGTCTCACCTTCGGTTTTAGACATTATTTTCCCAACTACACTAGGAGTAGGACATGGTTTGATGTTCTGAAGATTAAATTTCTTGAGTAGTTCAGATATATATTGTGATTGAGTTAGGTGAATCCCTGCACTGTGCCTGTGAACTTCTATACCTAAAAAGTGATGAAGTTCCCCCATATCCTTGAGTGCAGACTTCCTGTGTAGTTCATTTATGAAACTCTGCAGCAAGTCACTATTGTTCCCAGTAATTATTATATCATCTACATAAATGAGTATGAAGATAATATCATTTGCTGTTGTGAAGTAAAATAGAGAGAAATCAGCTCTTGATTGGTCGAATTTCCAGTCGATTAAGGTGTCTTTCAACTTGTCATACCAAGCCCTTGGTGCTTGCTTGAGTCCATACAAAGCTTTATCAAGTTTGCAGATATGATCTGACTTTGTTTCATCAATGAAGCATTCAGGCTGACACATATATACGGTTTCTTCCAATTCCCCATTAAGAAAAGCATTGTTGATATCCACTTGCCTTATTTTCTAGTCCTTTGAGACTGTAAGGGTGAGTATTATTCTCAGTGTAGGTGTCTTCAAAATTGGACTGAAGGTTTCATGGAAATCGATCCCTGGAGTTTGATTAAAGCCCTTTGTAACTAACCTTGCTTTAAATCTTTGGCAAGATCCATCAGAATTTTGTTTCAATCTAAATACCCATTTATTTCCCACCATGTTGTAGGATGGAGATGGAGGCACTAACCTCCATGTTTTATTCTTGACCAGTGCATTGTATTATTCAATCATTGATTTTCTCCAGTTTTCATCTTTCCAGGCCTCAGCAGAACTTTTAGGTTCAACTTCACTTGATTTATTTTCTGTTGCCTGACCAGTGAAGGCTTTAGGTTTGAAAATACCAGCCTTGGCTCTTGTTATCATGGAGTGGCCTGCTCTCTTCCTTTCATTGTTATTTTCTGATGGGGCTTGGATTTCACTGACACTTTGATCTCTAACTTCAGCATTTTCATTGTCAGTTGATTCATCATTTGGCTCAGAATCAGATTGGTCATTGGAAATTTCTCTTTCAGTTGCAATGTTGAACTCATTAGAAGGCAATTCTACTGATGGTTCAGCTTCAGAAGGAGTTGCATCAGCTGGGCTATTTTCAGTGAAGGAATTGAAGTATTGAGATGGTAACTGAGAGTAGGATACCCTGCTTTGTTCAGTAGATTTAGATTTATCTTTTGTAAGAAAATTTGACTCGAAAGGAAATTCAGACTCATTGAAGATTACATGTCTAAATATATACATTTTCCCAGTAGGACTAAGACACTTGTAGCCTTTATGTGATGAACTGTAGCCTAGGAAGACACATTTGAGTGAGTGGAAGCTGAATTTGTGCCTTTGGTAAGGTCTTAGGCAAGGATAACATGGGCACCCAAAGGTTTTTAGGAATGTGTAGTCAGTTTCTTTGTTGTGCAGAACCTGATAGGGAGATTTCATTTGAAGTACATGTGAGGGCATTCTATTTATAAGGAATGTTGCAGTTTGAAAAGCTTCCCACCAGTATCTTAGTGGCATTTTGGCCTGAGCTAGTAAGGTTAGGCCAGTTTCTGTGATGTGGCGGTGTTTTCTTTCCACCCTTCCGTTTTGTGCTGAAGTGTGTGGACAAGGATGTCTAAACTCAACTCCTGATTGCGAGAGGTGTTTGGTAAAACTTCTGTATTCCCCTCCCCAATCAGATTGAAGGATTTTGATTTTTTTGTCAAACTTATTTTCAACAAGTTTTTGAAATTGGATGAAGATGTTTAAGGAATCTGATTTGTTTTTCATTGGGTATATCCATGTATATATATACTAAAGTCATCAATAAATGCTATGTAATACTTGAAGTCAGAGGTTGAGGGAATATGTGAGTGTCCCTATAGATCTGTGTGGATGAGTTCTAGGGGAACTTTTGCATGTGAGTTTGATGTTTTGAAGGGTAATAGATGTGATTTACCATATTGACATGCATCACAAAAAAACTTGAGTTCATTTACTTTCAAATTCTGATTACAACCTTTGAGAACTTGAGACAACACCTGACTAGATGGGTGTCCAAGTCTCCTATGCCAAACATTGATCAAGGACTTTAAAGATTCATGACTCGTCTTTACTGGACTCAACTTGACACACTGAATCGCAGGGATTATTCTGATGTACTGAATTTGGAGACCTTGACTGAGAGTTAAGGTAAGTGTTTGGAGGTTCTAGCTGATACAGTCCTTCTTTAAGCCTTCCATGCAGCATCGTTTTCTTCGTTGATTTGTCCTTAACACAGCAATAGTTAGAATGAAATTCCATAAACACATGATTATCAGAAGTGAGTTGTGAAACACTTATAAAGTTTTTCTTAATTTCTGGCATATGCAGCAGGTTATCTAAAAACAGATGTTTATCAGTCATGGTAGGCATTTTGGTAGTGCCTATGTGTGAAACGTTAAGTTTGCTTCCATTGCCAACCATAATTCTCTCCTTACTAGTATACTTACTGGATTGACCGAGGTGTTCTGCATTTGAGGTTACGTGATTGCTGGCTCCTGTATCAGCAGACCACGCTGGATCATTGAGTGTTTCTGGTGATGCAATGAAGGCTGATGGTGGGTGATTTTTAAAGGTATTTTGGTGAGGTGCAGCAGGTCCATTATAGCTCTCATCATAACTGTAGTTACAGATATTTGCCTTATGTCTTTCCATAAACTTGACATGTAGGTAGATTGTTGAAATTTGTTTTGTCTCTGTTTCTGCCTCCTCTTCGACCACCTCTATAGTTACCACTGTAGTGTGATCTTCTACCATTATAGGAGTTGTAATTTCTATCAGAATAGTTATTGTTTGAGGCTCTTTTAGTGAAATTAGCAGATGACTGACTGAAATTGATGCTTGTCATTTCATTCTTAATGATGTTAATGTGATCAAGTCTGCTTTTAGAAGTCATGAGAGTAGATTGAAGTTCCTCCTAAGATATAGAATCCCTGTTGTTGATTTGTACAACAATGAGCGTATATTCCTCATCTAGACCATCTAGAATTTGAGTTACCAGATCAGGAAGTGGTATAGCTTTTCCAGCAACTTCTAGATTACTGGCAATAAGTTTTCCCTTGCTTAAGTATTGGTCAATACTCAGATTATCCTTTCTGGTTTTCTGAAGTTCACCAATGAGAAAGGTAATTCTTGATTTATTTTGAATGCCAAAGCTCTCATTGATTGCAGTCCACAGTTGATGAGAGCTTGTAGATCCCATCACTCTTAGTGCAATTTCTTCATTGTAGCATAGAGCCATCCCATGAGCAGCTGATCAATAGATTTCCATTGGTTGAATTTTGGATTAGATATCATCTCTACATTAATCCCTAATTCTCCAGCAACTTGGGTGCTGATAAATTCTGATGGACACACCTTAGTTCCCAGTAAATATCCTTCCAGATTGTGACCTCTAATGATGGGTAGAATCATGTTCTCCCATATGAGATATTTGTCTCTGTCAAGTTTGATAGAAGGCATTTGAGTGAGACTCATACCAAACATAGTGAAGTGGTAACCTCCCAGCATTGGAGATACCACTGTATTTGAAACTGAGGTTGATTGAGCTTGTGGCCTATTAGTTTCAGCATTGTTGGCGTTTGCCATTTGTGGCTCTGATACCAAGTTGAAATATGAGGGAGAGAATATATTAACCAGCTCAATTCAAGATTCATTACAATGGAGATGAGATGAAATTTATACAAGGAATGTTCTAGATTAATGATCTCAACTGTACAAGTGTCAAAATGAATCAACGGTGATCCATAAATTATGGAGAGAACACTGGGTGGTCCTGCAGAGAGAGGGAGTGGACTTGAGGCAATCTAGTGCAACTGATTTTGATACCCACGTGAAGGAGCATTGGTGAACTGAGAGTGACTGATTAGCAAGACTAATTAGTAAGCTAATTAGCTGAGAGTTCCAACAAAACTTAATTGATGCTATAATCAACATAACCATACGCTACAACCATCACTGTAAAGCAAATGCACAAAAAAATTTAGGGACAAACCGAATTTCACCTTTTTCATCGATTCCCTCCCGATGTCGACATCTTCTCTCCCTTGGGTGAAAAAGATTCTTCAACATCTTTCTTCCTTTTTCCTTTCACTTTCTCCCTTCTCTTATCATCGACAGTGCGAGTTAAAACCATTTTCAAAACTTCTAAGGGTGGAAATAGAGTGTAATACAACGATTTTACGGGCAACTTTGTCGTGATAATGCCGGAGGTGGTGATGGATATGGTGTTTATGCGAGAGATGCCGATGGTTAAAGAATGAATACAGAGGAAGATATAGACTTCCATTGCTTTTGAAGACTGAGATTATTGGGATTTCAAGAACGTGTGTGTATTGTAGAGAGAGTGAATTTGTGTTGAATAGACATGGTGGTTTTAATTGAAGAGAAAGAACGAGTGGGGTGGCACTATTATGGAAATATGTTTAAAAAGATCTCATTAGATAAAAGATAAAACGGCTTCGATATTAATTATGATCTATTTAATTTAATAAATCTTCTTCCTTATCAAACATAAACGGTTTTCATATTAATTATATATTAATTAATTTAATAAATTTGCATTATCACCTGATAAACAATCTTACTTGGGCAATTTTCCCATTACTTTTTATTCTTAGTTTTAGCTTAACCCCATAAACTACTCGTAAAGATTTTATGCATTTTTAGCACAAATTATCTCGTGTAATATTTTGTTGTTTGGGTTAGTAGTTCGAACACTGATTTCATCATCTATCTTGAGATTGAAAATTACATGGTAGCCCTATTAATCATTGTCAAAAGGAGTTTTTGAAATACAATAATTATCATAACATTCTCTAAAAACTTTTCTAATTTCATCATAATTCGAAAATGCGTAGAAGAGTAAGTAGAAGAAGAAGATGCTTTAAAAGAAATCAAGGATTGAAAATCTTGGACTTGTTTATCGTGAAACGTGATTGCGATCTTGCAGAGCATGCGATTTGATGACGATATTTAAAAAAAATTTCAATTTCAATATTTCATTACAACTATTTCAAATTCCAGAACCAAGAAATGTGGCACATAGAATCTCTAAACCACTACACCAACTCAATTCGATTTGACTCCAAAAGCTAATGAGTGAAATCGCACTAAGAAAAATTAAATCGGCACGAGTGAATATTAAATAAGCACGTGTTAAATATGTGTTTCTATTATTTAGTACCTCAATTTAAGCACATGTCATACAGGAGTGGCTGTTGAACAGCTAATTGGGGTATGGCCCACCTGACCTGGTCAGTTCAAAAGTTCCTCATCTCAGGTGGTCAGTTTGGGCCCATTCTTGTCAATTGCACAAACTTGCTTTGTATTTCTGAACATTTAGGCGCCGTTTGAAGCCATTAATTTCTTGTAATGTATTATAAAATAGTAGATTCATGGAGAATGTATGATTAAAAAGTAAGAAATTTTTGTTGATTTGTGTATAGAATATTTTATTGTGTGAATGTGTAGTGAAGAATGATGCTACAACAAACAATTTAAAATTTTAAAGAACGACAAACAATGACTTAAAAGCTATTGTAAATAAGGCAAATTTAGCTTCAAATTTACTTTGACAGTTGTATATACATGCATCCTGCTAGGTTCGATAGGTCCATGTTAAGTTGACATGCTTACAATTTTATGGCCGAAATACTTAGTACCGGACCAACGAGATTAATCATTATATTCGATTATTCGCTATAGTATAAACTCAACATGGTTATGATTATGCTCAACTGTTTTCTATTCTATTGCTGTTGTGGAGTTTATGCAATCGATCACATCAGAAAGATATCCTTCAACACAATCTATATCATTGACTAGATATTTTATAAAATAAAAATACTCCAATAAACCGAACAGAGGACATTTCTTCGCGTAATTCAATAAAACTATGAAAGGGTTTATTCTATGCTGTTACATATTAGATCCTAATGGCAGAGTCTGAAGAATCTTTTCCACTGGAATACATCATCTTTGTCATCATCCATTCTTGAATTTCATCTTCTCCAATCACATCCCAGAAACCCATCTCATTGCTAATCTCAACGTCCATTTCTGTCGAAATCTGATTGTTTTTTGCATTTTCTTGATGCAGAATCTTCTGATGATTGCAATGATGTTGAAATGGTGGACTAGGTTGATGACTGGCCGAGACCGGGGCGGCGGTGTAATCGGCAAGAGGAAAATTAAGCTTTGCTCTTGGACCTCTAAATTCAATCGCCGCCCTATCATAAGCCCGTGCCGCATCCTCCGCCGTCACAAATGTACCAAGCCACACTCTTGCAGCCTTACGAGGGTCCCGAATCTCTGCCGCCCATTTTCCCCATGGCCGCTGCCTTACACCTCTGTAATTATTCTTTTTCTTCACCACCACATTCTTCTTCTTCTTTTCATCCACCACCGCCACCGCCGGTCCAAAATAACTGCACCCCAAACACCCTTGGATTCTGCAAAACTGACAAGTCTCTGTACCTTGAGCAACCGAAAACAACACCTTCCCTTGAGCAGCATATTCAAAATGAGAAGTGGCAACGTCACCAGTTATGACATTCTTCAAAGTAGCTATCATGACGGAAATTTCCTCCTCACTGGTGAGTCGGGGCGGTGGTAGTGGTGCCAGAGGTGTCAACTGTGGGTGGTTCATTGAGGTACTTACTTCTTGTTTGAATCTCTTGGCTGATCCCTGCATGTTTCTTGAGAGCTGACTTTGAGTGGCAGAATTTCTTATTGTAGGAAACAGAGGTCAAAATTCAAATGGGTTTATACCTGGAAAAAGTGCCAGCTCATACGCAAATAATACACGGGGTTTCTGTCAAAAAAAAGTTATTGATATCGGCACGTGGAAAATTTTGGATGGACGTGGCAAAAATGATGAGTGGCATGCGAATGGGAAGTATTCAAACAGTCGAGACTCGTACATTCTTTGATACCATTTTTTTCAAAATACTTTTTTTCTTTTATTTTTACAACTATGTATTCTTTAATAAAATAATATTATACGTAATTCAAAAAGTTTTCCTATATTTTAAATTTGCGGGCAATATTATTTTATTAAAAAATATCTGAATGAAAATACGAGAGAGAAAAATGAATTTTAAAACTAATGGGAACCAAACAAGGGATCCAAAAGCTTTTCTTACATTTTTAACCATACATTTTCTATCGAATATATTATTTCAAAATATAATTTCCACAAAAAAATAGAGTTCAAACAAGCTTTTAATTAATTAAAAAAGCTACCGTGACATGGTCACATGGGCCCTGTCACTCCAAGGAAGCCATGCGACCCTGTAACAGGAACATAGCCCTTAATTAGTAGAGTAATGCTATTTAGCTTTAATGAGGTTTGCACGCTATATGATAAGTTAAATAAAAGATGGAATTAAATGATTTATTTCATTTCACATATTATTTAATGTCAGATTAACATCACTTAAATTGAAGTTGTAATTTCACTTGGGTTACTTCTCATTAATGTAATTGAAACTTGACCCGGTCCAATTATAGTTAGATAGGCCACGTTTCCACAAAGATTTAATTTTTATTTAATATTGTTAAATATGCTATATTATTAAGCTTGATATTGTTAAAAATCTATTTTTACGTAAATTTTGATAAAAAAAATGATTAAATGGGAATTAAAAAGTTGACAAAAATTATGAATCCTATTAAGCCTTTGTTTGAGTCTCATTATTTGGTAAAAATAGATTTTGAAATAGTGAATTTTTTTTTTAAGAATGTGTGGTTGAAAAGTAGGTAAAAATAGAGACAAAGGCACATATGTCAAAAAAGAAAAGAACATTAATTTGGAAAGCTCACATAAGGCTTGTAACAATTAAGCTACTCGTACATTTTTGTAGACATTCTTCTTGACATTCTCTATGTGTCAAAAATCTGGTTAATAATGTAAAATGGTGGTGTAAAAATCAATGGCTACGATGAATTTTATGTCAAACGATGTCAAATATAACGTAAAAGCTCGATGCAATGCGAAAACCTTAAGAACAAAATTTTTAAAATCCACAAAATTATGAAATATAAACTCACGAAAATTTTATTAATGTGAGATAATAAAAAATAATGAATTAACCTGTTTATTTATAAGGTTTACATGAAAATCTAGTTTAAACAAATTAAAATTTCAAAGAGTTCGGAATAAACTAAATGATAAATATAGCACTAAACTTAGAAAGTCAAAATTAATCTTATATCACAACAAAACAGTGAATTTTACTTATTTTGTCGTTCTCTTTTCGGAATCGTATTATGAGCCCAAATCGAAGCTCGACTATAATACCTGCACTATTACTTTTTTTTTTCTTTTCGGTTCAATTCTTATTCAGTCCATCCAGTCATCTGTTCTACATCAAAGTTAATGTACATGTGGCATGATGAGGCTTGTAAGGACTATAAGAGCATTCCAACCTTTGCACCATTTAATCATTTCCACCATTTGCGTAAAAAATTTGGTGCAATCCCGCTCCAAACCAACACCATAATTTGCACCATTTTGGTGCAAATTGGTGTGAACGATGTTGAAGAGATTCACATTTTACAACCTTTTCAACCAAGATAACTATTCAACCCTCTTGACTCCTGAGCCCACCTTAGTAATCAATCTATTCAAGTTCATATTTGTTGAAGAGAAACATCACTTTTAGTTAGGTTTACAATCTCATCTCATGTTCATATGGGCCAGCACGAGTACATAGAATTTAAACTCGTTAAGTTTAATTAACAAATTCCGAGAATTTAAGAAATTTGACTAGATCCCAACAATTAATATTAAAGGGTGTGTTTGAGCCACACTATTTTGGAATAATATATTTTGGAATAGTAGATTGATGGAGAATGTGTAGTTGAAAAAAATGAAAAGTTATTGATGTGATGAAAAATATTATTTTATTAAATAATGTGTTGTTGAAAATGAGTAAAAAAATGAGAATGAAAATTTTAATATGATTCAAACATGAGTTATTCCAATTCTAAAAACCGCCTAATGCCAATAAGGCTTACAACTCTTATATGAAACAATGTTATAAAAATCGAATCGAATTAGCCGATTCAACCGGAAAAATCGTGATCCGACCTCATAATCAATCGTAAATCGAAAATTTGGACATGATTTTTAAATTATTATAACTTTTTTTTACAAAATATTTTAACTCTCTTTTTGGGCCAACTTATTTCTTATTATATAGGCTCATTTCTTATTTCTGACCAAGGGATGCTCATTTTATAGAAGAATCCTCTTCCATAGCATTGTTGAACTTCCGATATGGGATGTGTAACTACAACTAACAATATTAATGTGTAAACGCAAGATAATAGCAATAATGAAATAAACAATAACGAATAAGAACCCTGAAACTTATGTGGAAATCCAAGATTTGAAAAACCACAAGAAGGAGAGGAGAATTTCATTGCGGCGTCGAGGCTTGCTGCTTTTCCTTTTGTCACTAAAAATTCCCAATCCTTGATGAAATTTAATTTCCATTAATTTGGACTCTCATAACCAAAATTCCTTAAACTTCTTTTATTCAACCAAACATCCAAATAACATGAAATTTAGGTCACACCACAACAGTCATGTTAGCTGCTAGCTTCATTTGTTTGAACTTTGAAGCTTTTACGTTTTGATTTTATTTGGACGTTACTTAAAAGTAAAGCAAATGAAATTAAAAGTAATTTGTATTAATATTAAGCATATTATTAATTTAATTTAGCATCTGATTCGATACTAATTCAACCTCAGTTCAATCCTTTGACCATTGATCCTCTTCATTTTTCGGGTTGATGCCCAGGCCGATTTTTAACATTGATATAAAACAATGACTAAAAATTTAGATAATGACTTGAAGTTTGAATTAATTTATCAGAAAATATTAATTAAAGATAATAAAAAATTTCTAATTGTTAATAATTAAGCCCCTGTTTAATGGGGATTAAAATAAGATTTTAAGAAAATTTTCATAAAAGATGAAATATGTAGTTTAAAAATAGTAGATTTCATGAAATATGTGATTAAAATTAATTGTTTTATTTTGACTTAAACAGGCTAAATTGAAATCATCCATATATTCAATCATCAACTTCAGTATTAACCATGAAATTGCAAATCATATGCTAGCTCCGAGTTCTTTCTTGTCTGGGCTTTTCGACAACCAAGTATTGATTGGGCCAGCCTTTAAATTACTGCTTTATATCACTGAAGGTGATAGTCAAAACTATTGATGGAAAATAGATTTGAGGGATGACTCTAAAACCAAAAATAAAAATTTACCAACACTACCGAAAGTTGAACAGAGTATGACAAGGAAATGAGTAATAAAATATGAAAGAAAAAGAATGTCAAAGTAATGTCAAGAAAAATGAATACAAAGTCGAGATAAGAGTTGAACTCTTTGTCCTTAAGTCGATTTTTCCTCCGAAATCGTGCTTGCGGATGATGGTAATCAACTCTCAAGATACAACGACTATCTTCTTGTGTTTGTAGTACTCTAAAACACAAGAAAAACGAACTAAAGATTAGTTTTTGTACTCCTTCTAGAATGAAATGGAAAACAGATTTTTATGCAGAATTTTAGCTGGAAAATATGAATTTAATGTTACGCTAAAATTGCATATCATTGGGATGAAGTAATGGACGTTTCCAAGGATCTTATTTATAGAGGAGAAAATATTGCAAATGAAGTGCCGCGCCACAAAACTCAGCAACTTTTGTCAAAAGTCGTAGCTTTTGTTGTCGCTTGAGCGGCGGAGTTGAACAATTTTTCAGCCAGTTTTCCTCTCTTCCTTCTAACTTTGGCCCGCAATTTCTCATTTATCCGAAATTTGATTTGTTATTCCAAAAATACCACAACGATGTATTCGGCGAGTAGAACACGTTAATCTATTTATTTTCATAATTTGACTATCGGATTAAGTTCGAATATTTATGCGAAGTTGACACAAAAGTCACTTTTCCATATTTATACTTAATCATTCAAACAATTCCCACATGAATGAAAATTTCACAATATGCAATACACAATGCAAATGATATGCAGACTCTAACAAATGAGTACAAACGACAAGTCATAGTATCAAGATATGTGGCTTTTGACTTTGAAAATTCCTTAGTTGAATACAATCAAATTTATTAAACTAATTGGTGAACGCGATGTGTTGAACTATTTAGCTGTTCGTGTGTATCAAAACAATTGTACCAATCATAACTCATCTAACTACTTTGGTTCTAATGGTTGTGTTCATTTTGGCATTGAACAACTCTTGGTTTCATAATACTTTAAGAGAATTTCAAACCTCAAATTCTCGTAGAAGCGGACATACTCCACACTTATATAGATGTTCTCCTATAGTATTGTATCATACATCTCTTGTCTACTTTCAAGATATAGGAACCGTTAAAAAGTATACACTTACCCTTATACACATTTTATTCTAGCACTTTAGGTATATAGGAATGAGAGTAAATGATTTACCCTGAATTTTTCATAACTTAGTTGTCTCATTGAATCAAGATTTTGGGATTTTCAATCTACAAGGTAGGATTTTCACTATAGTGATTCTATTCGATATGCTTTAGACCCATTCACCTCGAATGATGATATACTTGGTCTCTAGTTAGTCCTTTCGTCAGAGGGTCCGCTATGTTTTCCTTTAATTTAACATAGTTGATTAAGATTATATCATTCGATATTAATTGTCTAATGGTATTATGTCTTCGACGTATATATCGAGATTTACCATTATACATACTATTTTGTGCACTTACTATTGCCTATTAATTATCACAATGTATATTAATTGCAGATACTGATTTTCCCAACATGGAATATTCTCGAGAAAATTACGAAATCATTCCACTTCTACTCCGATTTTATCTAAGACAATAAACTCAGATTCCATTGCGGATCGAGTTATACAAGTTTGTTTAGATTATTTTTCGAACACAGCTCTGCCTCCAATGGTAAACACATAATCACTTGTAGACTTTGAACCATTTGTGTTAGATATCCAATTTGTAGCGATATATCCTTCTAACATTGCAGGATATCTTGGAATAGTGTAATCCATAACCAACCCTATGTTTTAAGTATTTAAGAACTCGAGTTAATGCCTTCCAATGATCATTATTTGGATTACTTGTAAATCTACTCAATTTGTTGACTGCATATGCTATATCAAGACGCGTGCAGCCGATAATGTACACCAAGCTACCTATAACGCGTGAATATTCTAATTGAGATACGTGATCATCAATTTTTTTGGCTAAGTGTAAACTTAAATCTACTGATATTTTAATTGATTTTTTGTCAAACGCTTTAAAATTTTTAAGTATAGTCTCAATATAATGTGATTGAGACAATGACAGACCGTCAAGTGTTTTAAAGATTTTAATCCTTAATATCATGTTAGTTACTTCCATATCTTTCATGTCAAAATGTTGTATCAACATTTTCCTAGTTGATAATAGTGTTCGAATTATTTTCCATGATTAGCATATCATCAACATATAAACATACGATCACGTATTCATTATGTGTGGTTTTGATGTAGGTACATTTGTCACATTCATTAATTTTGAAATCATATGACAACATAGTTTTGTCAATTTTTTCATGACATTACTTTGGTACTTGTTTTAATCCATACAATGATTTTACAAGTTTACACACCTTCTTCTTATTTCTTGAAACAACAAACCCTTTAGATTGTTCCATATATATTTCTTTTTCTAATTCACCATTTAAAAATGCAAACTTAACATCCATTTGATATATTTCAAAATTATGCAATGCAACTATTGCAATCAATACACGTATAGACATGATTCTTGTAGCAGGTGAATAGATATTGAAGAAATTTAGTCATTCTTTTTGTTTATAGCTTGTGGCTATTAGGTTTTATATTTGTCTATTAATCCATTTGACTTCAATTTCTTTTTGAAAATTCACTTGTAGCCTAAAGCTTTGTTTCTAGATAAAGTTCAACCAATTCCCAAGTATGGTTATTTATGATGGATTCAATTTCGTTATTAATCGTTTCTTTCCAAAAAGTAGCTTTGGGAGTGGACATTGCTTCGCTAAACGTCATTGGATCATTTTCTAGTAGATATGTTAGAAACTCTAGACCAAAGGACTTATGAATCATTTACCTTTTATTGCACATTTGTTCTTCATCTACTTGATGATTACCATCTTTTTGATAGTTTCCATTTGCGATGTCGTAAATTCGTTTGTGTGAGCTTACTTCTTTCTCTTTATAAGGAAATATATTTTTAAAGAAAGCAATATTTATCGACTCAATGATAATATCTTTATATACATCAAGTATTTCAGATTTATGAACCAAAAATCAATATGCACTATTATTGTTTGCATATCCGATAAGATACAATCTATTGTCTTAGGTTCAATATTTATTTATTTAGATTTATGTATATGTATCTTTGCTAAACCTGAATTGATAAACATTGCATTCACCATTTCTTTAAGTGATCGATTTTTGCGTTCAGCAACACTGTTAGATTAAGGTGAATATGGTGGTGTTGTTTGATGAATAATTTCAAATTTTGAACAAAATTCTTCAAACGATGCAACATATTCTTCATCTCGATCACTACAAATTGTCTGTATTTGCTTACCAAGTTGATTTTCAACTTCAATTTTATAGTGCTTAAACACTTCCAAAACTTCATCTTTACTTTTCAACAAGTATATATAATAGTATTTTGTACAATAATCCATGAATGTGTTGAAATACTTTTTACTACCCTTTGTTTGGATGTACTTTAAATCGCATATATCGGTGTGAATACGTTTCAAAGATGTTGTGCTTCATTCCACCGAATGAAACGACGCCTTGACTAATTTAGCCTATACACAAATTTCACATTTTCCATTTATATTAAAATGCATACTAGGTATTAAACTTAAATTTATTAATTTGCGTATAGAATTAAAATTTACTTGTCATAATCTACGGTGCCATAAATTAGACGACTGAAGAATATTAGCAGAAGAAGATATTTTATACATAGAGTTGTTCAGTACAATCGTAATTGATTTTAACCACATATTTTATAGAATTCATAATTTTTCAATCATATATTTCATTATTTTTTATCAAAATTTAATAAAAAACTTATTTTAATCCCCACCAACAGGAACTATACTAAAAAGAGGATTATAAATTGTTTCAAACTCACAACTCTCACTCACTCACTCACTCACTCTCTCTCTGCTTTCACAAAATGAGGCATGGTCTAATTTCTTTTGTTATGATGGAAATATTATATGCAAATTTTCAAAGCATCCTCATAACTAGGAAAAAATATTGTATATTAAGATCCACACATTCAACGTAATCAAAATAGAACAAAAATAATAGATAGTGAGGGAGATGAGATTAATTATTATTTTTAATTTTTTGGAATTATATTTTGAATCTTAATAATTCTAGAGATGTAACTTTTCATTAATTTCCAAATATTGCAATCCTCTATTGTACAATGGCCAAACCGGGTGGAGTCGAGCTTTGATCTTCCTTTATGTGGAAGTTGATCAATCTCATCGTACAACAATTTACAATTTTCGGGGCCTTCACTTTCAATGCGGTAAAACCAATGACATTGGCTATGTCTAGAACATACATGATTGGTTCGGCTATGTCTAGAACATACATGATTGGTTCTTCAGTTCATGTTTCAGATTCAAAGAAAGGGTGGGTCCCCTACGAAAGAGGACAGTCGCACTGGTAATTCATTGAACACCATTTCTATTAAGCCGGCGGTCCATTATCTTTGGAATTGAAAGGATTCCCCAAAGCTAAAGGTACTTCCAATTTTGTGCACTGCATGCATTGCCTTCGATATTGTTAAGTGGACATTGATTTGATGCTGACGTTCACGTGAAGGAAGACGTGAACCTTAGTTCTTTCGTCTTTTTATTCAATCTCGATCTTTCTATTAAACAATTAGGAAAGTAATCGGTTTTTATGCACTACATAACGCGAATAAAAATAAAAATATATATATTTTCTTTCTTGTTTCGTAACATTCTCAACCTATTTATTAGATAATAGATGCAGATAAATACAGGCGTTTTTCTTCCATTTCCTAAATTGTAATTTCTTGAGTGTCAGATTCTTTCCAAAATCTAGCAGGGAGCCCATGCTGTGGAACTGGAAATGGGCTGTACTCTACCAAGTTTTGTGTACCAACCACTTCCCACCTGAAAATAAATAAAAAATAAAAAAATTATTGATTTATATTTATATTTTCAACATTATACATTATATACAAATTAAATATATTTTTTTATATAAAAGCTTTATACATAAATTTTTTTTTTTTTTTTTTTTT
>CAIGRB010127138.1:67513-78724 GCA_903798255.1 Fraxinus quadrangulata | reverse complement strand
CTAGGGATGATGACGAGACGAGTATGGAGCAGGCCGACCATTTTCGTCCCTCGTCCCATCGGGCATTTTTTTAATTTCGTCCCACCCACATATTCAGTTAAAGAGGAGCGGGTGACATGACCATATTTCCCGTACCCGGTTCGGCGCAACGATTCTCGCTTACCCAATTAAGCGAGTAATTTCCACCCCATTCGGGATAGGCTCGCGAGTATCGGGTTGAACAATTTTTTTTGGAATCCCTACATCTACCAATGAATTGATATTTCATGTCATTGATACTTAGTATAACATAAGTACTTATGCTCATTTACTAAAGTTTAAAAATATTGGTGCATAAACTAACCCAACTTGATGGGTTCAACAAGAAAAATTCAAATTCGACATGAATACTGTCCCGATTATAATTTAAATGTTATAAATCAACCTTTGAATGGAGGCAATGCTAAAGTATATTGATCTAGAGATAGACTTCTTATCCGAGATCAAGATAATATGTTGTGAATGGTTAAGATTATGAAAACGTTGTGCACTTCTCCACATACAATTACAAATTTACACAACATATTTTAAGTAATGAGTTTGAAAGCGATCATTAGTAGGAGAAATATTACACAGTGTATGGCGTGGTTATTTTACCGGATTGATTTTTTATTTTTCCGATTTTATTTTTATTAATTTAGTAGTCATTATTGTACCTTAACTTCGTCACCAGACGATGGATCAAAATCAGCATCTCCAATTTGGCAAGTTCATTTCCAGGACAGGAATGGGCCCCATTGCCAAATGGCATGTAAGTATTGGGTTTTGGGGCAACCTGCAGCCACAAAAAAATTAATAAAACATCACCTCAAAAATTTACTTTTCTTTTTCTTTTACTTTTCTAGAAATGTTCGGAAAATATACTTTTCTGCTCCTTTATTTCATACCTCAAATCTGTATGGATCAAAATTTTGAGGTTCATTGAAATATTCTGGATTGTGATGAATATTCCTGAATAGTGGCATCACCTTCCAACCTTTGGGAATAAGATAACCTGTCAAAATACTTCGTGTCAATCTCTTTCATATTTTATTTCGAGGTATATTGAAATAGAAAATTATGAGTGGCGTTTCGACTAACATGCTTTTGATTGGAGAATCTAAGTCATCAAATGATAGATATTGTTAACGCGTATGCTAAAATTGTACGTAACTTATATCTGGAAGAAAAATCGTCAAAGATTTAACGGTGGGGCCAGATTCACATATTTAACATTAATTGCACATACCAATTTAACATTCATCATGATGTTTTGCATCACTTGGGTTCTAAATTCACATATTCAGATAAGTTGAGGACTAAAAAGCTCACTTTATAAAGTTGAGGAGCCAAAGTCAAGTTTAATTATCCCAGCCTTAATTCTATACTTTTTAACAAATTACTAGCATACTCACCATTAAATTCCACATCAACCACAGCTTCCCTAAAGGTGAAAGACACTATGCTTGACATCCTCAAGCTCTCCAAAATAACCTGTCAATATAAATGTTGCTAGGTGACTCATTATTGTGCACGATGGATTAAATATGACTAGACATGATTGAGAAAGAGGTGCAGGTAACAAGATGATAGCTAGACCAAATATTGACCTTTTTTATTCTCAATCGTGTTTAGCGTTTGGTATACAGTACTAATTTACAGTTGGGTACCTTATATGTGAATGGCATATTTCTAGTTTGTGCCCATGTCAATGGCCTCTTTCCTCCATCATTTTCCATATAGATTGCTTTTTGTTCTGCCTGCAGTGATCATATCACAATTATAATTCGTCAAAATTTAAGACAGAATCTAAAATACATTCGTCATCTTAAGCTTTCAGTCGAGGTAGTTGAACAAGTAAGTACCTTAACAGCTTCGAGAAGTTTCTGGTTGTCATTAAGGTATTTGAGAATCCATGTTAAAGCGCTAGCCGTGGTATCTTGAGCAGCAAAAAGAACTCCAATAATGTTATCAGAAATTTCATCCTCCGTTAAAGTTTGCCCTTTTTCATCTTTGAAATTGAGCAATTTTCCCAAAAGGTCCTTTTCCAATAATTTTTTCTCCTTTCTCTCACAGAGTATCTCACTAAGGATCTTCTTTAGCCTTTTTCTTGCCTAATTCATCACAAAAACCAGTCAGTTGTAAAGCTTCAATAGTGAGTACCTTAGGCTAATACTGGTGTATATGTTATGACTTATTTTGTACCTGTAGTGCTTTGTGATATGCAGTTCCTGGAATATTTGTAGGGAAAGAATTATAGCCTTTATCTACTATGCAGTAGTTTTCCTTCAGTTCTTCCCTCTGTTTTTTCTCCAAGTGGCCAAATATAGCTAAAATGCCCACTTCAAAAGAGAACTGTAGATGATTCATGACAGTTATTAGAAAAATGTGGAGGACCCTACCCCTCCAAGCTAAATTTAAAGTCGACTACTTGGATTTTTATATTTCTATCAGTTAAGTTTATTGCTAGATATACTGGAAATCTGAAACGTGCCTTTTTCAATCCTTGGAAAGTGTTGATCACTTGTCCAGAGGTCCATGACTCCAAGATTGAGATGGCTATGGCTTCAATGCCAAGAATTAATTTCCGGAGATGCTCGAGGGATAATGAACTCTGAACTAGCTTCCGGAGGTGGTTATGGTAGTCTCCTTGGTGGAAAAACAGGGCGGAGGGGCCGATCATTTTCTCTTTACTCTTCGGATATGTGGGCTTGAACAAGTGAGCATGAGTCACCAGCACAAATCGTGCCGCTTCCGGACTTGCTAGCATAACACAAGGACACCCAAGAATATGAGTTTTGAATATTTCTCCATATCTGCATGAAATAAACGCCATGCACATCAGATCCTAAGTTCTTTAAAAACCCAGAAAAAATATGTTAAAATCTTGTTTGCCGTATTGTCGAGGATCAATACTCTATACCAAACATGCGACGTCCCAAGAGGAAAGAAAAGAATACCTCTTTTGCTTATGGGCAAAGAAAATATTTGGGTCTTTGGAGTATAACTGGAGAGTCTCTCCAAGGTAAGGCCAACCCCTGGAGCCTGGTGGCAATTTGGGTCTTCCTTTGTATTTTCTGTTCTGTTTTCTTGATAAATAATATGAGAAAATAGTAGAAAAAAATAGAAGAATATATATGATAGTAGAAACAATATCCATAGAGAATACTTCCTTTCCGCTTGAAGCAAGTTTATATGGAAGAATTTTCGAAATGAAAAATCTGTTGAGTTTGAGGTTGAGAAGAGTATGAAGTGTGATTTGCAAGTGCCAGTGAATGAGATGATCAGTGATAGAGAAAAGAAAGGTTTATGGTTTATGGTTTATATAGAGCCAGCCATAAGGGTCAGTGGATAGCAATGGGAGAACGGGGTTCAGCAAATCTTGAATACCACAAAAGTACTACTATTATTGGACCACTATTACGCTCGCGTGAACATGAGATGTGTTATGGCCGATACGAACTGGGACACGTGTTAACACAAAAAATCTCTGGTAAAATCTCGACTCTCGCCCATCAAAGATGAAAACCTTGCTCAACTATAGGTTAGGAACTCGTTACTCCTAAGTGTGGAAGCACAGTTAGAAATTTGTAGAACGTCAATAATAAGATATTAAAGTTGTCCCCTTATATAATGGGATTGAAATTGTTGACAACTTCAAATTTCTCGAGGTGACGTGTTGATTCTTAAAGGCCATCAAAGATTTAAGTCACCTACACAATCTTTTGTGTTACCCCCTTTTTGCTACAACCTTTTCACAATATTGTTGAGTTTCTTCTAGATGATCAATCATATATAGCAGTCACAATTAACTGTTGAATCAATAATTATGCCTGTAAATGTGTCTACATGTGCACCCAACAACAAGGTTTAATTTGTCAACACTTGTTACCTCCTCAACCGTATAACGAACTTGAGTATGTTGAATTTCAATGATATATTGCAATATTCAATCAACATAAACATGTGTTGACATATGTGAGACTAGACAAGTTTTATAAATAGAGACATAAAAAATATCTATTAATTATCGTGTGTAATAATGTCCGGTTCATGAGCGGCCCACGGCCAAAATTAGGCTTGGTGAAAATAGAAAGAAAACACTCTTCTAGTTCACTTGCCTCAAGTGAGATGGCAATGTGATCTGGTGGACCATGTAGTAGCTTAAAGCATACCCTTTGTATATATATTAATTATTATAAATTATAAGCATACTAAAAATAATAAATTTGGAGACTAATTACTTAAGTAAATCAATCACACAGATATTTACTGTAAAGAAAAATGAGGTGGTGTGGCTTTTTAATTAATTTTCATTGAATTGTTGACTTTTGTTGGTTATGCAAAAGTCGACTTTAACCATGTTTAAAATATTTTGTTTGAATTTATAAAATGTAATGGTAATAATTTTGATTTATTTATGTTAATTAATAAATGTTGATTATATTGCCCTAAAAGTCTCAAATATTTGCCTATTATCGTACTTATATTCTCAATTTTTTCGTTGTGTTGTTATCATCAACTATCATTCATTTGCTTATTATCTTGATGAGTTTTTTTTTCCCGAAAATCTATTATTTTTAAATAATGGATACCAACTAGCATACTCATATTAAATAAATAAAAGATCTTTGTAGAACTAAACATTCTTACTGTATGTTAAGATTAGGGCCGTCTTCTTTCACTTCTGTTTGATATGCTTTCCTTGCCTCACTATCGTGATCGTTTGGATTTGTTTCCCTGACAGGGAAACAAGTTGTTTTCCCGAAAATTGGCTTTGAAAACTTCCGACGACGGTCTGGAAGTTTTCTAATAAACTTTTCTATTAGATTGTTCCAAGTATCTGAAGGACGAATGTAGAAGTATTTTGAAAATTCACATGCATAATTTTCAAAATAACACGTGTCGCAAATAAAGATTTTCTCTAAATGGTTCATTTTACCATTGTTTGCAATTTTATACAATTATTTACATTTACCATTCTGCACACCAATTGGTGATCGTTTGGACTTGTTTTCCCACGGCCTTCTGCCTAATGGTACTACTATGCCCCCCCAAGTGTCGAAGGACAAATGTAGAAGTATTTTGAAAATTCATATGCATAATTTTCAAAATAACACATATCGCAAATAGAGATTTTCTCTAAATGATTCATTGCATCAGGGAGGATTCTGTATCTGATTATTCAGATTCAGTAGTTAAGTAATACAATGATTCTGTATTTTCGGGGCATCTTTCATAATACATGAAAGATTTAATACCAATAGAGAAACAATTCTACCGGTATAGTCATAAGAGAACCATTGTCTGCAATTTTATAAAATTATTACAGATTTCTTAGTCAAAATCTGCAATTTTGCACAAATTCCATTGTGCGTCCCTTGATTCGGGGGTCGTCGATCAACACGCAATACGATTTCGTGCCCACGCATGCCTTGTGTCCGGGTGCTACTCGGGGGGTCACCGGCCGAGTATCGCTAGAGCAACACTATCGTCGGACGAGAAACTTGCCCGGCGATACTCCTTAATACTTTTTTATTAGATACAATAAAAAAGAAGACAAAAGAAAATTTTGTTCTCGAAAGAAGAAAAATTGCAGGTGTTGGATTTGCAATGAATCTAAACATTATGCAAATGAATGCCCAGCAGGACTTGAAAATGAGAAAATGATTAAACTCCTTAATACTTTCCAAGAAAAATGATTCTACCCAGTAGAAGATCCTAGTGAGACAGAATCATTGTATTACTTAACTACTGAATTTGAATCATCAGATACAGAATCCTCCCTGAATGAATAATAAAATTATTACAAACCCAAACTCTATTTATATTCCTATCAAATTATAATTTGAAGGGTATAGAAAATTTACTATCCATGTTTATGTTGACACTGGAGCATCAGTATGGTCAGCAAGTAAATGGATTATTCCAAAACAATATTGGGTTACAGCTAAAAGAATCTTAAATCTTAAGATTGCAGATAAATCTGAAATAAAAACCTCAAAGGTTGCCAAAGGACTAGACATTGAAATAAGTGGTTACCATAAAACACAATGGAAAACCTTTTATTTCAAAATTCCTATAGTATATCAGTTGGAAACTGGTATTGATTTTATAATTGGAAATAACTTTTGTCAGTTATATCATCCATTCATAAAAGAAATTGACTCTATAAGCTTCACTCTAAAAAGTAAAAGATTATGGATCTCAAAACAAAGAAAAGTTGTTGCTATGAATGTCTTCCAAGAAAAATTCCTAAAAACAATTGAAATAGATAATGAAAAGAAAGATTTCAAAATCCTTCAAGGGGAAAAATTTGCTCAAAAAAGACATATTTTGATTACCTCTGAAGAAAGCCAAAAGTTTAGAATAAATTCTTAAAGGGAATTAATTTTAAAACTACTTGAAGAATGATGTTCAGAAAATCATTTAGATCTAAAGACATGGAAGAATTCTCAATACAAATTAAGGAATTACTAGAATAACAGGTTATTGAACCAAATAAATCTCAATTTTCCTCACCAGCTTTTATGGTTGGGAAAGAAGCAGAAAAAAGACGTGGAAAAGCTAGAATGGTTGTTGACTATTCTCAGCTTAATAAAATAACTAAAATTGGCGGATATTTAATTCCAAATATGCAAAGTCTTTTACAACTCATAAAAGAAAAAAAGATTTTCTCTTCATTTGACTGTAAATCAGGGTTTTGGCAAGTAATACTTGATCAAGAAGCAAGACATTTGACATCATTTAGTTGTCCTTAAGGACATTACCAGTGGAAGGTAATACCATTTGGCCTTAAATAGGCACCAGGTATTTTTCGAAGACATATGATAATATTTTCAAAATACATAATTAATTTTGTTGTGTATACATTGATGACATATTGGTATTTTCAAATACTAAGGAAAGCCATGAAAAGCATGTTATTTCTGTTTTACAGGAAGCATGTAGTGCAGGAATTGTGCTTTCTGAAAAGAATGCAGAATTATTCAAAGAAAAAATTGGATACCTTGGGTTGGATATAACTTATGGTTATAAAACCCTAAAACCACATATTTTGATACATATCCATGAGTTCCCAAATGAAATTCAGGATCAAAAACAATTGATGAGATTTTTTGAATGTCTCACTTATGCCGAATCTTTCATAAAAAATCTAGCAAAAATGAGAACACATTTACAAAAGAAACTCAAAAAGAATTTTAAATAGATTTGGACAAAAGAAGATACTATTTATGTTTAGAAAATAAAATCAAAAATTAAAATTTTACCATCATTATATCATCCTAAAACAGGAGATAAGATAATCATTGAAATAGACGTCTCTCAAGAGCATTGGGGAGCAGTTTTAAAAACATTTGATTCACAAGATCAAATTGAAAAACGTTGTTCTTATGCTTTAGGAAAATTCTTAGGAGTAGAAAAGAATTACCATATTAATGAAAAAGAAATTTTAGCCATGAAAAAGGCTATAGCAAAATTTAGACTTTGTATCATTCTTGAAGAACCAGGTACATCTAGACTATAAACAAGGAAAACTCATTAATAACAATTTTCGGGGCTTGGTGTGCAGAATGGTAAAATGTAAATAATTGTATAAAATTGCAGACGATGGATACCAACTGGCAAACTTGTATTAAATAAATAAAAGATCTTTGCAGAACTAACCCTTCTTACTGTATGTTAAGATTGGGGTCGCCTTCTTTCTCTCGTGTCTGATATGCTTTCATTGCCTCACTATCGTGATCGTTTGGACTTGTTTCCTTGACGGCCTCCTACCTAATGGTACTCCTATATCCCTTGATCCTTATAGATCCGTACATGGGTTTAGTATATTAGAATGAAAATAAGAAGACATGGCTAAAACACGAAATTTTATTCAAAAGAAGGTTTAAGAGCAAAATCTCTCTTAAACTTTAGTTACATACAAGTATTAGATTCAGTATGGATCCACTGTCTTTGAGGATTTAACCTCGAAGTGAGTACATCAAGGTTGTACATAATAAGAAAGAATTTTTTTTCTGAAATGTAAATAAGTACATCAAGGTTGTAGATAATAAGTACATCAAGTAAGTACATCAAGGTTGTACATCATTGACTGTTTGGCTTAGTTGTTTTAATTGTTTGCTTTTGCTTGTTTCTATTTCTTCTTTCCATTTAACTTTAGGTAAAGAAGGTTTTTTTTATTAAAAGATAAGCTTCTGGTTAGAAAAGGCTTTTGGTCTTTAACTAAATTTCTTTGTTCATTGAAATCTATTTCTAAAGATTTTCTAGATGGTTGGATTAACCATTCAAATTATGTTTCTTTATACTCAAGGTAGTCTGAAAATAAAGGGTCTATTTTTATTTCTTTAGGTTCTTTAACAATTGTCATGCTATGCTGATTATGAATAGTATAGCTAACAAGGTAAGATATTGAGAAAGGTATATTATTGTTTTTGACTAAATCTGTTCTTCCGTACTTGTGTACAAAAGATAAGATTCCATCAAAATTTTGATCATGTAAACTTATTGAAAGTCTGGGATAAACCGTGAATAGCAGCTTTCCACATGCTAGATTCCCTTCAAGGGATCCTAAGCATCCTTCATCAGGATTCTGAATTCTTTCATCAATCAAACTCATTGAAATGGGTTGATCAATTTTTTTTGATAAGGTGCTTCTAAGTTGAATTCTTATAGCTCCTATTGTCATCCAAAAGAGGTTCTTATTATTGTCAAGATCTATTTTTTGTTTAGCTTTGTTAATGTCTTGTTTGGTAAGTAAAGATATTTCTATCTTACCATATATATGTTGTACATGTATGGCAAACTCTTTTTGAGATACACCATAATATACATGTCTATTTCTGCTGACAAATCTGTTTATAAAACCTAGCTGATCAAAGATCTCTCTAGGTTCTATAGTAAGTTTTGTCTTACAAATTTTTGCAAGTTTCTTATCAGAGATCGAGATCTGTTTTGAGAAATTGCCTTGTGATTCAATCTATTCAGAGATCTCATCATTCTGTTCATTGTTATCATTACTATGGGTTTCAACTTCCATATTTATGATGATTAGAAACATGGTGTAAAATAAATCTTTTTACTGTCTCATCATAGTTACATAAAGCATTTTGCATCTTATGGCTTTTATATTCTAATGCTTTCTTATGGACTCCAGAAAACATAGAATCATGATAAATTTCTTTATAATATTCATATATTTGATATTCACTTGTAATTATCAAAATTTCTTTATTGCAAATTTCACAAATTATTTCCATTTTTCTTTGGTTTAGAATATTCTAACTGCAATTTCCATGGAGCAAAGTACTCTAAATATTTCTTAATGTGTTATATCCAGTCTGTTCTGTATTACTCTTATATAAAATCTAAGAGTGTAGTACTTTATCACGTCTTTAACAGCTTTATGAATTTTATTCAAGGTTGGTTTCCTCATCTGAGGACTAACTTTGAATTACTAGTCGGTTATGTTCTTTTACAATTATATTTCTTATTCTTATGTTGTTTTTTATTTCTGTTTGTATGCCTGTTAGGTATAGAGTACCAACTTCCCTATCATTGCATAATTCTTCTAATTCTAAAATAATTTCAATAAATTCTGAAACCTTCATTATCCGTTCATCAAAAGGAGCTTGATAAAAGTTTCCCATTTCAAGATTATGAGATTTATTTATAAGATGTATGAAGTATTCATCTGTATTAACCTTTTGGTCTGTATGATTATAATCTATAATCTATTTCATGGCTCTGATACCAATTTTCGGGGCTTGGTATGCGGAATGGTAAAATGTAAATAATCGTATAAAATTGCAGACAATGGATACCAACTGACATACTTGTATTAAATAAATAAAAGATCTTTGCAGAACTAAACCTTCTTACTGTATGTTAAGATTGGGGTCGCCTTCTTTCTCTTTTGTCTAATATGTTTTCCTTGCCTCACTATCGTGATCGTTTGGACTTGTTTCCCTGACGGCCTCCTGCCTAATAGTACTCTTATGTTCCTTGATCCTTATAGATTCGTACATGGGTTTAGCTTATTAGAATGAAAATAAGAAGACATGGCTAAACCATGAAGTTTTATTCAAAAGAAGGTTTAAGAGCAAAATATCTCTTGTATTCAAGCTTAGTGTTCTAACGAACATCAGGGAATTCCAGTTCAAACGATTTCGTGTCCACGCATGCCTTGTGTCGGGGTGCAGCTCGGTAGTCACCGGCCGAGTAGCCCTCTGGTACTGGGCATTCATTTGCATAATGTCCAGATTCGGTGCAGAGCCAACATCTGCAATTCTTTTTCTTTTGAGGAAAATATTTTTTATTGTTCTTGTCCTTAAAAATTTTTCTCTTGTGAAAATATTTTTTCTTTTTAAAGAATTTTTGCTTATAAGGTTTCTTATATTTCTTGAAGATGTATTTCTTCTTTCTCTTATAAGATTTTCTTTTTTCTTTAGTAGGTGGTAAATACCCATATTGTCCTGGTATTTTATCAAGGTATTTATCACAGCAAAGTCTTGGATTGCTAATTAAAGCTTTCTTGCTGTCTCTTACCAGGATGCTTTCTTTACATTTGTCAGCAATAAGATTTCTAGTTAAAGTTATAACTAGTCCTATTGAATTTTCAACTCTAACATTGAGCATTGGATCAATGTGATTTCGTTGATTGTCAATAGCATTATTTAAAAGTTCCATAACCTCATGATTAAAAGGTTCTGGAAGTTTTCGAATGAATTTTTCAGTTAATTCATTCCACTTATCGCTGGGGCTTATGTAAAAATACTTAGAAAATTCACATGCGTAATTTTCAAAGTAACACATATCACAAATAGAAATTTTTTCTAAATGATTTAAAGCATCAGCGACTTCAATCGTTGATCTATTATTTTTAAAGACTTCATAAGTAAGTCCCGTAAATTGTTTGTAGAGCTGTTCTACAATTCTCTTTATGAAATCAGGAATATTGTATCCTGCGTCTTTCCAAATAGCGTTCTTGACACTATCATCAAATCTTTCTAAGAAATTTCTTGCGTTACCTCTGGTACTTGCAAGAACATAATTCCAAGAATTTGATTCATGTCTAATAATTTCCTTATTGGTAATCATGGCGATCATAATATGACTATACCATGCATCAATAAGTTTTTCAGGTTCAAGAGTACAATCTACATCTAAGATTGATACTTGTTGATTTCC
>CAIGRB010127138.1:54574-66378 GCA_903798255.1 Fraxinus quadrangulata | reverse complement strand
TCTTGATTTAGGATGTGTATTTCATATGTGTCCTAATAAGAACTTGTTTACTACATATGAAACTATTTCCAAATGTGTCGTGGTTATAGGAAACGATGCACCTTGTTGGGTTGCTGGAATTGGTACGGTCAGATTGAAACTTTTAGAATGGACAATTAGAACACTTGATTAAGTTTGACATGTTCCAGATTTGAAAAAGAATTTCATTTCGTTGTCTATTTTTCATTCAAAAAGGTTATGAGTTTTTTGGTGGAGGTGGAGTTTTGAAGATTTGTAAGGATGCCCAAATTGTATTGGAGGGATGGAAAATGTCTCAATTATACATCTTGTAGAGTCGTGCAGAATCTGGAATAGTCAATCAGCACAGGTTTAGTACCGTGGTGGACATTTAGTTTGGTACAATACCTTTAGGAGCTCATAAATGGTCGAATTTAAAGAATACTACTCAGTGGAGTTCAGGAGATATGGATAATGCCGCTTTGCCACCATCACATGCGGTGTCATTGTATTCAATTGTTAGGGAAAGACCCAATGGTAAAAGATATATGGATGTTGATTTTGTTGAGCATGCTTTAAATAGAGTAGAAGGTATACAATCTAGCAACGAGCCTTCTTTAAAAATATTTGGGTTTGATTCTGCTTTGGGGTGTGTGTTACAGCTCAGTTTGGTGAATTTTAAAATCACTATGATTTTTTGAGAATCTGGGGTAATTCTGCATATTAGTGCTTTGATTTATTGGAAGAGCTGAAGTATATGTTTTGTTAGAGAAATTAATTTTTTGGTTATTGTTGAAGGAACCAATTCATTCCTTGATGGAATTTGTGTCAATGTAGAGATTGTTAGAATTTTGGTGTCCTTGTTAAAGTAATTAAAGAATTCTAATTGAAGTGCACATCAAGAAGAATTCAGTTTGAAATGCTATTGGAGTCTTATATCAAGTTGAAGTTCTATTTTGAAAGCTCATTGGGAGTTGAAATTTGTTTTGGACTCAATTTTTTGGTATCTCACTTCATCAACAACTCTACTAGGAGGGTTTGGACATCACCTATATGTTCCCTATAAATATTAGGTTCTTCTATACAATTTGATAAGTGTGAGATATATGATTACTAGAATATATGATCTATTGTAATTTTCTCTCTTCTCCATTATTATTAAGTCAATAAAATCTCTTAATTCTTCTGTCATATTCTTTTTCTTGATCCAATACTTCATATTTTGCCATATAATTTCAACATCTCAATCCGGTGATTGGTGTCACAACAAGTGGTATCAATCCTAACAGTAGTGTAACAAACAAAAATTATGTCATAAATATAAACCAAAATGGACTATATTTATTTTGAATAAACAAAATTAACCATCTCCAATTCTATAATTCGCAATCTTTCCACCTCAACCTCTTCCCATGATTCATGATATGCATGATAATAGCAAAGAATATTATCTCTGGCTAAGATTTTGAAAAGAAAAATGAAAAAAGGCAGTATGGCACGGCTCTTAACAGTATAAATCAATAAAATTCTTTAGGATAAATTTGTGACCAAATTTTCCACTCTTTACAGTATCTATTCTTTGTGTCAACTGTAATCTAAAAGTCTCCCTCCAAAAATGTAGTGACTTTTGTGTGAAGAGTACCAAAGAATCATCTCACTTTGATAGTGTGGGTTTGCCTTTTATATGTTATATCAATTATTAGTTAGTTATATTGTTAACTTAGGATTACAAGATGTGTACCAAAAGTTGAAAAGGACAGACCCACAAAGTTTACGTTGTTAATCAATTATTTGAAAGGCGCGTTTAGTTTACAGAAGATACGTGATAAAATTTCTTATACCAAGTCAGATTGAAACTGACAAAATCATGTTGGATTTTGTCATTACTTCGATCAAAAGTTATAGTTAATGACACGATCAATACATCTTCGTCTATATCACTCAGAATTAAAGTCTTTAAGAATCTACTGTAAGCCCAATTAATTAGACTCACTCCCGTTTCAAGCATGCTCCTGTGATATCATTTTAAATATGGGACCTCCAACTCTGACACCAACTCATGTAAGGTATTCTCATCAATTTAATCGAAGGTTATAATTCACGACACAAATGCAATATGCCGTATGTCATCCAGAATCAAGTTCGAAAATCTAATTCAAGCCCACTCCGTTAGGTCCACCATCATTTCAAGCATGCTCTTGCAGTATAAAATAAACAAAAGTCTTGTATACATCAAAGATTTAGAAAAGATCGAGTGCATGTTTGTGATAGTTGAGTATTATTCTATCTTTTTTGTTGAACGCGCCATGTGTAATTAAAAACATAGGAAACTCAACATTAGCACGTCTCCTAATGTTTTGCACGAAGTAGCATATTTTGGCCCTTTATTTGAACGTGCTAAAACCACACATGGTTCTTAGTTATTAGTTATAGATAAAGATGGTGGATTTATGTCGATATCTATCAACTTATTTGTGGTGGCATTGACTTTTAGGTTTTGTTTACATTTAAACCCATTTTCTCAACAACTTTATCCATTTTAGCCTTTTTCAAGATCAAATTGATAAAATCCAAATGGCATTTCTCAATTTTAACATCGTCTTCACCATTGTCGACGATATTCTTATTTATCAAATTATATATAGCGACGTGGATTGAAATCTATAAAAAGTTTCGTAAAGTGGATTATAAGACATAATAAATATATGTAAAGATCTATAATTTTTAAAATTAATCATTCGAACCAAGTCACTCTGATCTGACCTCTTTTTTGAGGAAATACCCCTTTTTTGAAGCCGCACAACAATAAAAATGAAAATAAAAATAAAAATGACTCTTTAGATATTATTTCCAAATTTGCTTATTTAGATTTTAGAACCTCATATCGAAATTTACCAACAGTCGAAAGTTACGTGTCACGCCAAGTTTTCTATTGACTCTTAGATATTATTTCCAAATTTGCTAATTGGTTTGTTTTGAATGAAAAAATAAAATAAAAACGAGCATAATGAGAATATTGAGAACAGAAAGAAGGGTTGTAATCAAAATCAAGAAAATCCAGAAAACAAAAACGGGAATAATGGTTCATTTCTGCCTGATTTGGACCTGCACTGGATAAAGTGCTTATTCCATTTTTGGAATCTACGGTTAAAAGTAGAAAGAAAAATAAGCTGGAGTGCCCTAAACCCACTCATTTTCTCTTTACAGAATTAGGAATGTAGGTGACAACAAAATTATTTCACTGTTCATGATGTGAACCCATGTAGCGAAGAAATAAGAAACCCACGATTAGATTGAAATCGAACAAAAAAAAAATCAAAGTAATCAAAGTTTTTAAATTTGATTAGAAAGCAACGAATCAAAATAATTAACAATACGCAAACAATATGTTGACCCTTTTGATTGAATATTTGAAAATCTCACCGGTTGATTTAAAAGCCACAAGAAGAATCTTGATAAATTCGTGATTTGTCCACGAAGAACAAGAATTCGAAAACAAATTTGTCTCTCAATAAATCTCAATAATAATGTTGTGTAAAGATTACAATAAAAATAAAATCCTATTTATACTATACTAGAAATTTTGTCAAAAAACGTGTATAATCCCCTTAAAGATCACAAGAACATCAATTAGAATAAAATTCAAACATAACTAGGAAATTTCCAAAAACTGAAAATTACGCTGCCGGATTTAACTATGTGACCGCATAGTTGTTCTGAATGCGGTCGCATAGTTCACTAAAATTGGCCTATGTTGATTTCGGTTTATAGGCATATGACTGCATGCCTATCTCAACTATGCAGTCACATAGTTGAGCTCTGCAGCTCCTTCTTCTGTTACTTGCAACACGATACTTCAATTGGTTTTGATCATCGACCCCCTTATGAAAATTGTTCATTGACTTGTTAACTTCGACATTTCGTCCACCGTACCTTGTGCAAGCAATCATATCGCCTCTTTCACCTGCTTTTCTCTCGACTGTGTCATCAGACCTCCTTCGATAATCAACGGATCCTTTCCCGGACATGACTTTGACGAGCTCGACTCCGTGCTCACATCAGTTCATCAATTTGAAAGTGATCTCAACAAGGGCTTAGCAAAATTTTCCTTGGGCTAATGTTAAGCTTTTGTTTGGTTCCCATTATTTTCAAAATATATTTCTCTTTTATTTTTAATTACACATTTTTCAATAAAATAATATTACACAGGCAAATTCGAAATCTTTCTTTATTTTTTAACCACATATTTTTCATCAAATCAGTATTTCAAAATGTATTTTAACAAAATAATGGGGCTCAAACAGGCTCTAAATATGTTAAGCTAGTTTAACCAAATAATTAATCTTTTATTTTTATGTAATCATTTTCCCTTGTTATATTTGATTCAATTAAAGTATTTTGTATTTAAAAAATCAGTTTGTGCAATTATATCGAATTTAATTATAAGATTCATGAAAGAAAAAAAAAGGTCATTGCACAATTAAAAAAAGGATTTATATAAATTTTGAGAGATAAGTTTTCAGATTGAAAGAATTTCAAATACATATGTGATTGAAAAAATCTCTCTGATCAATACGCATTTCCGCTTGAAAGAATGTGAGAATCTCTCACTAATGCAAAAAGTGATTCCAAAAATACGTAAAAATCATTAGAGAGAGAGAGAGAGAGAGAGCTACACTTGACTTTGGAAAATATTATCTTTTTTGAGGTTAAAGAGTTTGGAATTATATTCTCTCTCTTAAAAGTGAGAAAAAATCCCCCTACAAGTTGTAATATGTTTCTTTGTCGACCCACTTTATCGGTTTCCATAAATATTCTTCCTCCAAATATTTTGTGAACCATATTGAATTTCAGTCGGCATTAATAAGTGTACAAAATATATTTGTCTGGGTCATTAAATGAGATTAATTGTTGTGGATTTTGATGAATTATGGTGTAATTATGTATATATTTATTTGTTAGGTAAAATTCGATGCAAATTGATGAAATTGGACAAAAAAGAAAAGGTGAAAATGAAGAGAGTGCAAAATTGAGATTTAGAGAACTACACTTTTGACATTGGAAAATATTATCTTTTTTGAGGTTAACAGTTTGGAATTATATTATTTGTCTCGATCCTCCCACTTGGCTGATAATTTCACATTTGTAGAGCACAAAATTCCATTGCAACATATGTGGTGGTGCGAAAACCTAGCAGATTTGGAGCCTTCTCATTTTCGAATAATCCTACGTAGCTCCACCAAGATTGCAACTCCAATTCAGATGGTTCTAAATGATAGATTAAATAAAATATAATATTAAACTAGATTGTCGTTGCAATCCCAATGAAACTGAATATCATTACTTCTCATTTTTATATCATTATCAACGCTCGATGGTATGTTGCCATCGCTATAACCACCTTTGTATATGATTCATAAATAACGATAATAACCCTAAATAAATGTAAATTGATTTTTCAAGTTTTTGTGTGTGGCTCTTGAATTTGAGGAGAGCATAGATTTCCCCCAATTGGTCGTTTTTATCTTTATTTTTCATGTTATGTATCTATCTAATTAAATTTGCTACGACTATTCGTTAGCGTTTGAATCCGACCAATGAACTAAATTCTTATTTAGTTGGTTGATATCTTAATGGGACAAAAAAAATATCAGGTTGTAGTATTATCGACAATTATGAGAGTGGCTGAATTTTGACTAATTATAAGAGAAATGGACTAGTCGTTAATGCTAGTCTTAATCAATTAAGTAAACATAGAAAAAATAGCATTAACACGAATTGATGGACGCAATTTACATTTTAAAACTGCAAATAAAACACACGAGTTAATAATTTATTTAGAAAATTTGAAAACTAATTTCTCAAATAACTTCTTCCGATAAGACTTTTGGATCAACTTCCTAACTTGAAAAATCACTTTTATAAAATTAATCAAATGAATCTCAAAGCTGCTTATTGATTTCAAAAGCTCATTTTGACTCCTCACAACTCGTGCTAACGTGCTCTAAATCATTGGAGAAGAAAAAGAAAATAATGTCAAAATAAATTATTGATGGTTCAGATATAAGACAACTTTTCCAAGAAAAACCACCTTTAAAAGCCCAAAATAATACTATGGCCCATTGGCGTTTCAAGGCCAAAACTGTTAAAAGTCCGACCCATTTAATATTCATTTTCGACAACACAGTCTATAATATCCACAACTTTCATTAATTTTCAATCATATATTTATCAGTTTCTATCAAAATTTACTAAAATTCTAATTTTTATTTAAACCAAACGAGGACTGAACAAATATCAGCAAATACAGCAGTTGATATCATTGATGTACACAGCCCACGAGCAGCAGAAAATGTAAATGATACATAACAAGCAAGTAGAAATAAAATGTTTGAAAGGTGAATTGAATAGCATCAGAAAGAATTAAGCCCATGTTAGGTACAAATTCTTTAAAATTTATTTTTACTCACTCATTTTTTACTATACACTCTCAATAAAATAATTTTGTACATGGACCTATAATTTTCCAATACTTTTCAACCACACATTTCTAAAAAATCAATTTTCACGAAATTTATTCTCAAAAAATCTATATCAAATATGCCNAAAAAATTAAAATATTTGTAAAGTGAATTGAATAGTGCCAGAAAGAATAATGCTATAGACTAAATATGCCTGAATACCTCATCCTACAAACCTAATCCAACACGGAGAGCTCTCCTTGTTTCTATAGATATATATCGTCTATATATACATCCAAACATCATCACTAAAGTTAACAGAAAAAATTTCAAGCAACCCGTTGTTAAATTTTCCTTCTACTATTTTCAATAAGAAAGATATACGTAGCACCCCCACGATTTCTGAATAAGCAAAACTTTGTTGTATGGCATCCTTTTTAACCATCTGGATCCAAAAGAGATCAAAAGCTATCCGTACTTCTAAATTTGGAGTCTTTTCATTGCTGTTATAATTCAAACGAACTATGTCAGAGGAGTTTCATCACGTTGCAGGATTTACAAAGCTCTCAAAGTTTTCTGAAACGCCTTCACAACGCACTAGCTCTTCTCCTTTTCCACTAATGCTCTCTTCAACCTTTTGGCCTGAGATGAAATATTTGGTTGGTTGTTTTGACAGCCCTCATCCTCAAAATTTTGACCTGTACCCTCTGAAAGATCCCTGACTATTTTAGTATTTCATAACAAAACATTACAAAATAAAAATTACAGAAACTGAACTATATGGAGCGTGTAAATCATTAAATTCTATTTGGAAAATGAAACTACTTTCGATGAAAATTCCGTTTCTTTTCCCCAAGTTTTTTAGAGGTAAGGCTGGTATATGCCTCTCATATTTATCAATTTTCAATCGATATAAGGTAGGGCCTTCTGGTGTCTCATAATCTACAGGCATTGACTATGGCACTTGCAAAAAACCAGATAATTATCAAAACTAAATGTTGGGTAGCAAAAAAAATGCTTTCTAATGAAGCTTCCTATGAATCATGATACTTTTTACAGATGGAGTACAGACTGCTTTTATCATTGCCTAAGTTTTTGTCACAAACCCAATTTGCCATTTCATAAGAAGTGACCAAGAGGCAAGGTATCATATATAATAGGCAAAAGGAAGTTAATTGCCACACTCCAATGGAAGTTGAAATGTAAAACAAGAGGGCAGAAAGAAATATTTATTGGCAATCAAGCATCAGGAAAACGGAGACTATAAACTAGCCTCGGGCAGCAAATCATCATTACATCAAACATACACAAGATGTGCCTTATGCAAGGGCTACATTAGGATTACAATTTTTAATGTCAAAAGGAGATGTTATCATTCATAACAAAGTGGTGGAGTCCTCAGTTACTGCTCTGAACAAAAAGGTGGATTCATGGTAGCATGGACATCCATGCTAAAAGGGGACTCATCAATTCAAGGCTCACATTTGATAACCCCACGACATCTGAACCACCCTATATATCAGTACTTCAATTCTCAAGTTCTATTTCTATTTCTATTATTGTTTTTTAGAAGCTAGTGATTTCATTTTCCCCCTTTTTCAGGTTGGCAGCTGGGTTGGTGGTGGTTGATTTCTTTCAATCTTTCTATATCTGTACTTTTATTTATCTTGACTTTGACAATGTTGCTTCTAGTAGTGGAAATAGCTTGAATGACAGAAGAATAGGATATGTGAACAAAGATGCAGATCATGAGCTTTTCCATCACCTGCCCATCTAATCCGTAAAAGTGTATAAAACTGAGGGGGAACTGATTAGAAACTTGTGTGCATGAAATAGTGGCTTAACTCAAGACCAGAAAAATCATGAAATAGCTGGAGGCTCCTAAGTCTTGACAGCAATTGCAGTTACAGTATACAGATCAGCCCAAAAGCACAGATTGGCAAACATAAGAAATCCAAATAATGGAGAAAATCTGCAGCAATAACGGACTGGGAAATCGAGCAGATGCTAAACTGTCAATAATCGAGTTTTCTTTAGCAATGATGTATAATAGAAAAACTAATGAAATACAAAAGGCATAAGAGTGAGGGGGAATAATTTTGGATCTTTTTTGCAAACCTGTGAGTTCTAATTCAACGAAGGAAGAACCAACTTGTGAAGACAGAATTAGAACTGCTTGCAAGGCTTAATTTAATTTAACTAGTAAGTCTTCACTGGATTGACAAAATCCACAAGTTATGAAATGTAGTTCAAGTAAGTAGTAACCTGTACAAAACGATTATTCTCAACCATGGTAAATATGTGTCAGCAAAATGAGAATTGGGTATACCACTGCATGGAGTAACATAATATAAAAGACCAATCTGTTCCTGATTTTTAAGAAAATTTAATTTGAAATTTAAAGAAAATGAAATTGAAGGAAAAAGTAAGCATAAATAATTTATTTATCAACCTAAAGATTGGTCAACACAATTTAAATTCACTCTCATAAGAATTAAGTTATTTCAAAAAGCAGATCAACTAGTACCAAGATGGATGTTTAACTTCACTGTAATATCTACCAAGAGGATTTCGTGTACGGTTATTCATGCACGAATATATAATGTGACAGCAGAAAGAATAGTACACCTGCATGCAGGAGTCCAGAAAAACCAGCATGTCTGTATAGCTTATGCATGAAAGGTGAAGGAGAGAAGATGGGAGAAATTTGCTTTTGCAGGCTATGTAACGAACAAATTATATGGAAGCCTATTCTATCTTCACAGTTGAAATTATCCTGTTCTCCCTTCTCCATATTATTGTATAGGGGAAAGATTAGTTAATATTCCCAATATAATATTGATAAAATGAAGAAGTATAACAAGAACTCAGATCATCATGTAGTCATAATCAGAATTTGAAAAGTGACATAAAATACCACCTCCTTCAAAAAGAGAAATGTAAAGAAAAAATTAATCAACTGCATCAAGGTTAAGTTTGATTCACCTGTCAGGCACTCAAACAAATCACCGTGATAGAGGTCACCGGTAAGTTGTTGTTGCGAACATGTTTCTAATCCTTGAGATGAGACTCGTTTCCTGATTAAGGGTTTATCAGCATTTTGAAGCTTCTGAGATTCTTGTATATCAGCTGACAGCAAAGGACATTGTTTCCTCTTTTGTCGGGAACCATATATCCATGGACTCTTAAGAGTTTCATGGGAATCAGCTGAGGTATGCAAAAGAGGTTGTCTCCGTTCATAATTGATCTTTTGCGAATAGCCATGCCATAAAATGGAAAACTGAGAAAATAAATGACCGGATGTATTTCTTATTTGAAAGACATATCATGTAGCTATGCAAACAGGAAGAGAGTGCAACAAAATAAATATAAAAAATGGACTTTAAATGTTTTAGGTCCTCAACCTGCTCGGAAGCATTATGGACACTAGAAGGTCGCTTTTGAGATACGTAGATCTCACTCTTGTTCTGCTCTGAGCACTGAGCACGTAAACCCTTTGACTGATTCAACTGTTTAACAAATGACACTTCCAAATGATTAAGGTATAAGTTATGCTTCTCATTGGTCCATGCACTGCAATTTTCCTGGGGAAAAGGTGATATTAGAGAACAATTTGCACTTCTACAGGCAAACTCTTATTAAAGAACAGATAAAAGGGTTGTATATCCATGACAAAAAAATTTTGTATATCCATGACAATAATAAAATCTATTGAAGTATTTCGGAAATTTATTTTGCTTTTGCCTTCTTGCGTGAGATTGATATAACTTTATAGGATGAGGCTTTGTTGAGTTGAGTTCACTATGTAAAACTATAATTTCACCTGTGCAAACATCATTTCCTCATGAATATGGAAGCGATCATGTGTCTGATATCAATGAATATTGAAGTTCACAGCACCATCAAAAGACTTGAGTTACTAGAGATTTAGGGATCATCACCCAAAGACTTTAAAAAGGATATATATATATTTTTTTTTTTCAGTTAGAAACATTACTAAGCTTCCCTACAAAGTCAATAAATATTTAAGCATTTCAATATCAAAATTAGAGATATAGTTAGCCCAAAGTTAATAGACACCCTTTGTTACAGTTTTTATCTTTTATTGTATTTTTTATATTTTATTTATTTTGAGTTAGTCAAAGTAGTAGTAGTGGGTTGTTGTACATAAGTTTCTTTTCATTATTTTAAGGGATTGTGAGTGATATGGAGCAAAGATGTACTCCTTAGTTTTAGGAAAAGTAGTGTATAATTTTTTCTGTTTGAAGTCTAAGCAAGAAAGAATGAACATGTCAATGAAAGAATTATTTGTGCAAATGCAATTTTGTCTTGGGAGGTTTATTGGTTCCACGAAAACCAATACTATTTGAGAGGTCTAGATTTCATCAAAGTTAGAATGTTTGACGTTCCTATAAATGAAATGAAAATTAATCTCACCTAATTGAAAGAGTGTTCAACAGCTTGTGGGAACAATTATATCTTTTGCCAAATGTGTTATCTAGTTCTCATTCAAAGAAGCAGTGCTAATGGATTCTGTGTCTCGTGTAAAAGCTTCTGCTAACTCTAATCCACTATTACAAAGTCCAACCAATTTCAGAAATGTCTACCTACTAGTAATTGAATACGATGCTTCCTCGTTTCACTGATTAGCAAAGTGCAGCACACGCGTATAAAGTAAAGAATTTAATCCCTATGTACAAACAAATCAGGAAACATACATCATCTCCATCAACAAGTGACCAGATCTTTTCGTTATTCATGGATGCTAAGTGAAAAATAACAAATTTCACATTATTTGTTTCCATAATGTTACGACATATTTATATACAACAAATCACAAATACAGCCATATGAGAATGATACCATGACATGACCCTTCTATACAATTACCAAATTGCTCTGTGACACATGCCCTATAAAAGAAAAGCGCTGCACCATTTTAAGGAAAAGCACTTCAAAGACTCCTAACACTCACATAGAAACTTTCCCTATCCACTAGAAGCTGCTAATGACTCCGGGAACTCATTCAAAAGCTTTCACTAATGGCTCTGATTTAACCTAGAGCCCAACAAAGTTAACGGAATATCTTAATCAGTTGACATATCGATCCATCCTTGTTTTGTCTCCTAACGAACAGCAATGCAACATACACATCCATACAAAAATGCATCACTGGCAGGTTTTAGTTTTTGAAGAAAACCACGCGTAATCCCAAGACAATTGATTGATACGTAGGGCTACATTGAGATAGACCCCACAAAAAAAAAAAAAAAAAAAAGAAGAACAATAGTATTACGGCACTCAGGTTTCTCTCATGCAACACATATTTTAATCATTCAAGATTTT
>CAIGRB010127138.1:34504-47684 GCA_903798255.1 Fraxinus quadrangulata | reverse complement strand
AAAAAAAAAAAAAACACACAAGCAAATGATTTGAAACTTCTCATCATTGTTTTTGACGGATGGGAAATTTTCAAACAAATAAATTTAGTCCAATTGCACTTAAATGATAAAATTTAATTAGATTATCGTATTTTTCAAGAATCCTAATTAGTGCATACGTTTTTTATTCAAAGTTCTCTGTTAATTTCTTTCCCTTTTTGTTGTATGGATCTAAAGAACTTCCCTTATGATAAACATAGGTTTTAATTAAACATAGATTCCGAAAGATAAATGGAAAAGTAAAAACAAATTGCCACAACCCTAGCAATCAGGGCAAAAACTTCTTCATACACTGAAAATCAGCAGGAAAAAAGTTAAATATTCCAAAAGTACAATTACAAAATAAATCCAGAAAAATTGAATTCTGGAATATAGATATACAAATTGGTTGAAGATGTATTTTTTTTTTCTTTTCCCCAAACTAAATGAATCTCAATTAGTTTGGTGAAGATTGGCGCACCGAACAAGCTACAATTTGTGCCCACTGCTTCAATCTCGTCTTCACAATCGCGGGATCGTCATCTATTGAAATTCAAAATTCATAGCAAAAACAGAAAAAGAAGAATCAGAATTACATTAATTATTAGACAAATTAAAAGAATATCTAGCAACGTGATTAAGTGGAGGTTACCAGGATCAATAATAGAGCTAGGGCTTCCAACAGATGACACGGAATCGCAATCAGAAAACGACGAAGAAGAAGACCGGGGCAAACTATTACTGTACTGCCGATTTACAGCATGGTAAAACCCTAAAGCTGGAAAAGCAGATGACAATTTCGGATCCAAATCGGACGAGTCAAAGTTAAATCCCAACTCAAAGCACCCTCGGAGCTCTTCCAAATCATCGTCTGTTACAGATTAAAAAAATGTAATTAATATAGTTAAAAATATAATTTATTTTTTTACATTTTCCTAATATATCCATACATTAAATAACACTTTGAATATGACCAGTTTATATTTGTTGATAATAAGGTATATTAAATATGAGTTTATTATAAAAGTAAAAAATATCTATACTTTCAATAAGGAAAGTGGCCTAAAATTTAGAACGGATTAAAAATGAAACTAAGCCTATCTTTATAGAATAGAGGTAGTAATAATTTAGAGGAAAACTAGTGAAAATTGAAAATAAAAAAATAAATATTTTTTAGAGTAGTAAAATTAAGTATTAAAAATAAAGAGTGTTGAAGTATTTAAGATTTTTTACCCTCTAAATTCATAACATACTCTCTAAATCATACAATGCGCTCTTTAAAAATATAAAGTCTCTTGAAAATGCTCTAATACTCCTATTTAACACTAATGGTGCTTATCGCTAAGTTAGCTAACGGTGGAATCCATTGATTTGTTAAATAAAAAAAATGCATTTCAACTCACTTATATTGAATATGGAGCTTTAATGTCACTTCAATTAGTGTTAAACATTATTTATTCTACGTATCATTTTTTGTTACAAAAATTGGTAGCGTGAATGTAAATTTTTATATGTAAATTTTCGAGAAATTCATCTTTCATACATGCGTGTGCACACGTTCGTAGATATCTATTCTTGTAAAGACACATGAGGGCTTAACTTTTTAAAAAAATTCATATTCTCCAAAGTTGCTATCAAATTATATATTCACCAGTTCTAAACTAATCAAAATTCAAGAGACATCACTAAGAAAAATTTTGACTCAAAAAGATAAATTATAATAAGATTACGAATTATGATCATAAAAACAATAAACAATGTATGTCCCATGCTCAAATTAACTTAAATGATTGTCCAATAGAGAAGACATCTTCCCCCATTATATTTTATGAAATATTGAACCAAAAGAAAGATAATTACACATATTAAACTTACATGTCAATACTATCCTTTTTACACAAGTGCATATGAGTACATATTGATAATTCACATCTCATCAATATCATATATCTTCTACTAAATAACAAAAATGTTTGGCATGAACTTATTGGCAAATAGTAATGATTCAGAAAACGATAACATTACATATTTATTGAATTTAAGTTCAGTTACTGAAATTAAAAAAATTGGAAAACAATACAAAACATCAGAGAAATTTTTATACCCCCTGAAAATCATCATGACCAACACCATCGATCACCGATCACAGTCACCATTACTTAATAATTTTCACATCAATGGATTTCTTTAGTATCCTTAGTTAAAATCTGATTTTGAAATTGTTACAATTTTCAGGTGATGCCAACAGTGGTGGTGGTGACCGGTGGTGTTAGTCGTGATATTTTCAGGGGGTCGGTGAAGGAGATGAACAATGGTAGCTCTTTAAAATTTTAAAATTTAATTTTTAAAATTATTTTATGTTAAAATTGTAAAATTACCATTTTGCCCATTATATATATTTGGTCAAAATCAATTACTTTGGTCAACTAATGGTCAAATAGATGGTTTTCATTCACTTAGACTTCATTGCAGCCTTAGAGAATATTCCTCCAGCATAATTCATGGTCACTCAAAGCGATTCTATTGCCGATTCTGTAGTGTAAAAAGAATTTTATATGCATATTTTTATTTAATTTCATCAATTTAATAACTGATGAAGTCAATGGTACACCGTACACGATACGATAACTGGAAAAGCGTTGTAAAAGAATTGATAAGAGCCCAACTTTAAGCTAACATCTCATTAAGTCGTCTTCCAAGGTGATAAAATTCGTGGTATGGTAAATGGAAAAAGGAAAAGAAAATTTCGATATTGAAAGACAGAAAGACTTGAAGATAAGTGTGTTTGACAAAATGTCAAGACTAGGTGACTTGTGAAATTGAAGGTCATGATCAAAGTCTATATGCAAAAGTCGAGGTCTTCGAATTTGGGTTTAGACCAAAGATTTATGGGACTTTCAAAAGTTTTATAAATCTATGCTCGTTATGTGACGGTTTTCATTCACTTAGACTTCATCAAATGAAATGTTTGATAATGTGACTGCAATTATCCCTTAAATTATTGATAAACTCTTCCCAAACGACTGTAATTATTATTGGGTTAATTATACTGGTGATTATCGAACTTTCGCTCCAATTGAAATTAGATCATTGAACTCAATTTATGGCAACCGAAGCACTTAACTTTAACTTAATTGATTATATCGCTAATTTAGAATTCGTCAAGATACGTACAAATTAGCTGACATGTCTATCACTTCCTTCCAATTGGCCTTGTCCTATTTCTTCTCCTGCTCTCTTCGCCAGCAACTTGTATAACTTGTGGGAACAAATTTGCACAATCCATGATTCATGATGGCCATAATATACTTCAAAAAAATCATACTTTTTACGTATTTCAAATTTATCTTTTTCTTTCCCACCCAATATCCAAGATTGAACCATGTCAACAGTACTCTCCACCAATAGCCTTGACTATTTCAAAGAACATGCAACGTTTAGTGGTCTTAATTAAGTCAGCCTGGGCAATTGTAGTTGATTAGGCAGCACTTTTAACAATATGTATGACATCTCCTTGTTAGCGATAAGGTTCGTAGACTATACTTATCTCAAAAACCAATGTGCTCAATCCACGTTTGGAATTATTAATAATAAATCAAATTTACTAATAAATTATTTTCACCAAATAGAGAATGGATGCATGACACAATTTTGATCGCGAAACAATCCACAAATAACGTCACAAACAACAAATCAAAGTAGAAATCAACATTAGTAGTCTGCGCTATATTCGGTTTGACATTACCTACTTGTAGCTCGACGTTGATTCACGCAAGTTAATCTAAGTTGTCCCTTTTTACTATTTGTACACGAGACTATTATGTTAATTAATTAATCACTCAGCAAGTATGCCAAGTCGACAATCGATGTCAACCGTGGAATCCACCAAATGACTTTTGAGTTAGAACACCATATAAAGCATTGATCTCGCACCGTTAGACCGTCAGTAAGCCTAACCCTTCAATTGACCTACCCACCATAGCATAAGTTAAAATACTATGATATACTACAATGGCGTGTATGTCCTCGGCAGCCCTGCAACCTAAACACTTGTGCTAAGGTACGCAAAATATGAAATTTAACTAATTTGCCTAAAAAAAATTTTTTTTCCCTCTCTTGGATCGTAGTACAATTTTATTTAAGTATTGGAGTGCTTTTAATCACTAGAACCCACTTTTTCGTTATTCTCCATTTTTCACGCTATTTGTGCTCATAGAATGAAAAAGTGGTGTTTTCAATTTTGTTGTTATGGCACATTAAAATGAAATAAACTCATATACGTATAAGAATCGTTCAAATTTCATTTGTAACTCCCTAATCCTTCTGTAATTTAAAACACATCATGGAAACATCGAAAGGAATAATCTTTAGCATTTTTGAATATTTGTCCTCAATCACATGATATGGAAGAGAATCAACCAAAGAAGGAAAATAAACAGTTTAACTACTCATGGATAAGGTAAGCTATATTTATAACTATTGCAATGGTTTATCCAAAAAATCTATTTATCCAATCCCGAGCGAGTAGTCTGGTCCTTATGTGCGAGTCCCGTCTAGCCAAAAATTGAATCAGCCATCTATTGGGCGCACCCTGTACTTAATTTTCTCTAGACAAGACCCAATTTTATGCACCCCACCCATAGTGCACCACTAGTGTCCACTCACTCTCATCAAATTCTCCGTACTCTCTACTATCCCCACTCTTAAATCCACCAATCAAAACCAGCCGTCTGCCATTATGTCGTAGCATATCCTCACGGCGAAGACTTCCACACGCTACACTCTGTAATTGGTCTATCCATCACATCAGACCAAGGCTTCACTCCGATTGGTCCACGTTTCGCAAGATTACACCGTCCGTGTAATTAAAAACACGTAAAAAACGAAGATACTGAAGCTTTAAATAGAAGGACTCGTGTCAAAAGGTAGAAGACACTTGTCGCCTCCAGCAAACATTAACAGGCGAAGAAGAAGGAAACAACACAATCTCGGGTAATTTCGTCTCTGTGTTGTCAAATATTATTTATTTTCCCTCTACTTTCTGCATATGAATAACATATTTTTCTTTTTCTATTTTTATAATTATTTTCGTGTTTCGATTTTATTGAATTGGGTGATCTTTAAAACAATGGGAACTAAATTGTAATTTGGGTATAGCGTTATAGTTTTTTGAATTCTTGTACACTGAATTACCCATTTGTGCACGATGGAAGGGTGCAGGGTTTTGATTGGAAGATTTTATTATTATTATTTTAATAAATTTTGCTGGATTCGGTATTGGTGTTGGTTGTTTTTGGACCTGAAAATGAGCTTGCGAAGAAGAAGAAGAAAGGAAAAGAGAAAAGAAATCTGTGTGTGTATTAGTATATGAACGTTGTATTGGGTTTTATTTGTTTTTATCCATTTTGAATTATATTCATGAAACTAATCCTCACTATGAATTACGTAGATAGAATATATGTACCAAACAGCTAAGCGTTCTTTGCCCTTTGTTTTTTCCCTTTAAAGCTAAGTATTGATTTTTCTTTAGTATTTAAGTACTTCAAAGGAAGATCTGTTTTGAGTTTTTAACATCTATCTTTTAATTTTTTAATTTATCCTTGCATACAAAAAATTGATTCAGGAGCATGATGTTTTGTCCAAAATTTGTGCTGGAAGGTTTTAACCATTCCTTGATTTGGTTGTTCATGTTCATATTTTTAAGGGAAAAAGAAGTAGATGAGAGCTGGGAAAGGGGAACACAGAATTCTATTTGTTCTCTTTGCTTGAATTACACAGGTGTATATGCCTGTGTTGGTTGATAATCTACTCCGGTTGCTAAATTGTGACGATTTTAATATTTGGTCAGCTTGTAGCTCTCTTGGCAATCTTCTATAATGGGGTCATACATGAACTTCAAGAATTTTGGGGACACAGTGCAGCTTGATGGCAACGGGGGGACACCAGTGGGTAATTATCCATTGGCTCGACAATCATCTGTATATTCCTTGACCTTTGATGAGTTCCAGAACACTTTGGCTGGACCTGGACAGGAATTTGGATCTATGAACATGGAGGACCTTTTGAAAAGCATTTGGACAGCTGAAGAGACGCAGGCCATGTCTTCTTGTCCCGGCGGCGGAAATGGGATGGCCCCAGTTGGAAATTTGCAGAGGCAAGGATCTCTATCCCTGCCACGTACAGTAAGTCAGAAAACGGTTGATGAAGTGTGGAGAGATGTACTTAAAGAAACTGTTGGTGCAAAAGATGGAAGTGCTGGTGGGGGATCAAATTTGGAGGTGAGGCAGCCGACTTTGGGTGAAATGACATTAGAAGAGTTCTTGGTAAGAGCAGGGGTTGTTCGAGAAGATATCCAGCCTTCATGGCTGGCAAATAACAATGGAATCTATGGCGGTTTACCTGCAGTAAGTGGTTTCAACAATGGTTCAACTATAGGATTTCAACAGCCACCTCGGAACCAAGGTATGTTGGGTAATCAACTTGCAGAGAACAACAATGTAGTCCATAATTTACAGGCCTTGGAGAAGAATATGGGTGGTGTTATATCTCTTGAGCAACAACCTAGGCAGCCACAGCCTCTTTTTCCCAAACAAACGGTAATGAATTTGTCATCCCCAATGCGACTTGGTAACAATGTAAAGCTGGCTAGCCCAGGGGTAAAAGGTCCAGGTGCTGGATTATTGAATAATACCCTAGTTCAAGGTGGAGCAGTGGCCATGGGGAAATTACGCAATGGGGGCTCGACAGTTGCAGGAAGGTCTCCTGGAAATCTTCTAACTTCAGATACAATTGCTAAGAGTGATGTAGATACATCTTCACTGACCCCTTACCCTTGTGCATTTCGTGAAGGTGGTCGAGGAAGGAGATCATCTACTTCTTTGGAGAAAGTAGTGGAGAGAAGGCGTAAGAGAATGATGAAAAACAGAGTCTGCTGCAAGGTCACGGGCTCGGAAGCAGGTGAATTTACAACACTCCATCTTTCTTCTGTAACTGCTCGCAAAATTATTGAACATGGTTTTTGGTTCTTGTGGCCCATGAATGTTCATTCCTTCTTATTTGGCAGCGAGGTGAGAAGATGTACTATCTATGACTCAATGTTAGTTAAAGAGTAACTATATGGCCAGTGGTATAAACTTGACAATGAGAGACTGAACTGAGGATTCACAACCTGTGATTCTTAAAACTATATTGAAATCGCAGATTTTTTTGCTGCATCCCTTATGCTGGATGGATTTCCGCATTGCAGGACAGAAAATGACCGTTTGCATTTTGGCACCGTCACATAATTACGTTTTTAAAATCTTTCTCGTGAATATTGATTAAAGTTACTACAATAATTATAGATCAATCCAGCTTGATGACTAAAATTGACTGGGAATATTTTAGGAACTAGTTTGTTTGTTCCCTGACTTTGCAACCACTTGATGATGGACATGTTAGTAATAGGGAAACGTCACAATCTGATAACTATTCAGACGAAGATATGCCCTCTTTTTTCTTCTATGGATATGGAAATTGTCGACCACAGTTATCATAACCACAATTATTGATTTACTGAATCCTGTGAGATTAGATCAAGTTAATATTGACACATAATCACACACTTCTTTTGTCCTTGAATAACTGCACTGACACATGAAAAAGCATGACTGAGTTTGATTTTAAAGGGACTTGATGACATGTGAAACCCATACAGGATAATATTTAGATATGTTTTACTATTCACTTTGGTATGTGGAGTTTGCATCTGTTATGATTCATAACTATGGGACTATTTTAAGTTTTTCCTGCACAAGATTCACATTTTTAGTTTACTACATATTCTCAATTCATAATATTCTTAACATGAATGGAATTATGGCAGGCATATACCTTGGAATTGGAAGCAGAAATAGCAAAGCTCAGAGAAATGAACCAAGAGTTTCGGAAAAAACAGGTACGTCCACTTGGGTAGTCAGATTACACTTTATAAGATGCTACTGGAAATTCACGATTTTGACAGAAGTTCTTGCTGTATTCTCATATTTCTACAGGCAGAATATATGGAGATGGAGAAAAATCAGGTATAAAACTTTTAAACTGCTACAAATTCCTGCATCCACATCTCTGCAACAGTGTGAAAGGTCTTGACAGTAACAAAAATTAAACGTTGAGCGAGAGTAAGTTCCATAGTAAATATGCTACCAAAAAGGCTGACCATTATATTTTCTTCAATCATATGTATGCTATGGAGAAATAAAGTCACCATTAGTAGAATGTCATTGCTACCGTTCATTTTACTTATTAAACCGTAGAGTTCAAATTATCTTGCTGAAAGTGGCAGTGCTAGCTCGATGTCAATTATTTGTAAGAGTCTAAAAGTTAAAACGAAAAAGCAAAATTGCTGCATTCTGAAACTCATCCGAGTGGAGCCCATTTCCTCGTTCTTCCTCGCCAGTAGATCTTGTGGTTTATGTTTGTTTTGTTTGTTTACAGATATCAGAAAAAAAAAATCTGCCACGGGCATGTAAAAGAATATACTTGAGAAGGACGCTGACGGGACCTTGGTAGAGTCAAGCCCACGAATTTATTGATCGTCATTAGCGAATAGAATTAGATGGTGTATTATGAACTGATTCAGATCTCATTATATATAGTGTAGGTAGTTTTATGTACAGAAGCAAAGGTTGACATGCTGTAAATTATAGAACCATTATTGTATTATGAGATTGGGGCTTGTGTGGTATCTATTTGCTTCTCATTTGACTTTCGAGTTCTTCTAGTATGTACCTTAGATTCAGTTAATGGAGTATTTGATTATCTCATGTTGTCTGTGTTCTATATGCTCGGTTCCATGATCAATTTCAAATTCGTCTATTCGAGGGAAGGATTCGATTCCTTGCTCTTCTAATTTTGCACATGAAAAGAAAAAGGAGAGAAAAATGTGAGATTACCCCTTTGTCTCCATGGAAGAATCTATGATGTGAGAATTTTGTAGATTTTTTTCCTTTTCCATTATTGATGGAACCTATCCCTTGGGTAGAAGTATTTTCATTTATAGAATCCGATGGCACCTGTCCCTTGTACTTAGTCCATGTTTGGATCAAATTTTCATTTTCATTATCATTTTTCTATTCATTTTCAATCACACATTCTTCAATAAAATAATATTTTTCATCGCGTCAGTAACTTTTCTTTCTTTTTTAATCACACATTCTCCATCAATCTACTATTTCAAAATACATTCTTCTAGAATAATATGGTTTAAACACACCCTAATTTTAAAAATCTTGAAATCTTTGTACTTTTTTTTTTCATTAGTTATAATCGTTTGTGCTCACATTCTTTAGCATATTTTAGAACTTGACAAATAAAATAAAGAAAAAGAAACAACGAATTGGTTTATGGAAAATAAGGGCTCGAGTGACAAACTTCTACTATTGTCTTTATTTTCTTGTAAAACTTCATGAGAAAATTACTTCCCTAAAATTACTTAGTTTCAGAAATAACTATTGATTTTTTTGTAAGTCTAGGAAGTGAAATAGACCATTTCAACATGAATGATTTTCAACGTCCATATGATTTATTGTTGGTAACTATGTTTGGTGCCTAATATTCGACCTCCGTCGTTATGGGTTGAGATTTGAATTCTTATAGAAGAAAGGTTAAGGACAAGACTACAAAGATTGGAAATAGCGTTATTAATAAATAATGTTAAGTGATAGCCTCAATTAAAATGTAAAAACTAAAAACCAATTGATTTTATTTAATTGAACTCTTATTGACTATTGTAATAGTTATTTCACATGGATTATATTATTCAATTTTATCAAGCCACGGAGGAATTTGAACACTTTGGATATGAATTACATCCAGGACACTAGGACGGTATAGGCACTGCTGCCGTATAAAAATCGGGAAACGCTTTAGAGAGGAATACTTAGGAACTAGAGAGAGACCGAAGAATGATTGGAATTTTGGGCAGACCTTCTTGGCCAGGCTCGAAGCCAGGCCAAGAATTCGGCTCGGAGCCGCACCCGGTTCGACCGGGGATCCGAATCCTTCGCCACCAACTCCGAGGTTATGGAAGACACATTTCCTAACTCCAGTCTCATATTCAAATGGTATCACTCATCTTTCTTCTTGTCTTTATCTGTGAGTGTATATCATAGATCGTGATTGTTTGTAATTTGTATTTATGGATGCCTGATTTTATTTTATTTTAAAAAAAAAAATTAACTGGCATTGTGATTTTATTGTGAAAGGTTTTGAATGGAGGAGGACCTGAGGCTGTGAAGAGGAACAGAAGTAGGAATAAGCTTCTTCCTAGGGAGAGAATTGATCGCTTGATTGATCCCGGTTCTGCATTTCTTAAGCTTTATCAGGTTATTTTTCACTCTGATTTTAACTTTTTCTTGGATTCCCTTTTGTGCAATTACGTGATTTATTCTTTAAAATTTTAAATTCATATATTATATCTTCATTTTTGTAATTTTTAATACCAGACACGGTGCTTGCTCATTTCTTTAAAGCATCATCGAGTGACTATCGGTAATTTAAAAATATATATAAAATTAGACAAGGGCACATCGTTTGGTGGGTACATTGTCTTGAGTGTCCGAGTTGTGTCGGGGTCTGACACGACGCATTGTAGAAGATAAAAGAATAGGACAGAAAAAATGAATGGAGATTTACATTGTCATGGAAATACATTAAGCAAAGAACTACATTATTATGTTCCATTTCTGGTGTTGCTGAGACCATATTGGGCATATTTGTTCATATTGTAGGATTGATGTTATGGTTTATACTCATTAATATGATTATTCTATGTGTATCAATCTTGGTCAATCGTACTTAACACAGCGATTTCCTAATAAGCCAGTCTTCACATATCCAATATTTCTAGATTAATTGATCCGAGACATTTGAGTGTTGCCACAACATAAATATGCAATCGTCAATTTTCATTTTCTTCTCTTTTATTGGTGAGGTGGGTTATGATAGAGGATAATTTATCCCAAAGAATGTCTCTTTCTAGATATGGAAGGTGGACCTTGAGAGCATGTTATGTTTAAGATGAGGGTGACTTAGTTGAAATGGGAAGTTTTGAACAACAGCTATCGGACCAATTATGTTTTTTATATTACTGAGTTTTGGACTATAAAATGAATACAACATAAAAGAGGATGTTAGAACGATGCATTCTCATACCAGAACAGAAAAATAGGAAATAATGATTCATGCCAATTTGTGGTTGGTAGTATTAATGGAGGTAAGTAAAATGAATGACTATTTAAGTAGTTGGGTTGTGTCTTCCAATAATTTATAGAAATTCCCGTCCTCGAGTTGATGTGATCCTGGTAGGATACATTTGAAGAGGGAAGCAAACCGTAATTAGAAAGGCTTGAAAAGGTTGTAAAAGATTTAATTTCATTAAAATTAGAGTTCAATCAAACTGACTGGCAACGAAGAATTTGTGTGGCACGAGCTTATAGTAACAAGGCTTGACTGGTTGTTGTTGGTGGTGTTGCTGGGGGTGGCTTGTTTAGATTAACACAACTTTTCTTTACCAATTAATTGGACAAATTAACTAGTTACTTGGAAATGGTACTAAAATATTGACTCAGTATCACACTGTACTTCACTTGAATTAATGTTTTGGTGAACTCAGCTTGCTGGCCATGAATTATATGAAGAGCCTTTGCCATCTGGTGGAATAATTACTGGAGTTGGACCTGTGCATGGAAAACTCTGTATGTTTGTGGCAAATGACCCCACTGTGAAGGGTGGAACATATTATCCCATCACTGTCAAAAAACATCTAAGGGCGCAAGAGATTGCAGCTAAATGCAGACTGCCCTGCATGTATCTTGTGGGCAGCGGAGGTGCTTTCCTTCCAAAGCAAGCAGAGGTCTTTCCCGACAAGGAAAATTTTGGTAGAATTTTCTACAATCAAGCAGCGATGTCTGCAGAAGGCATTCCGTTCATCCATGAAGACTAGCAGCATGTGATGTAACGAAACATACGAGGTAATTGAGGGTTGAAGCTGACGTGCCAAGAATGGAAAAAGAAACATCCCGTAGTGGCCCAAGATGCATAGGTTCAATATTTGCAGTTCGGATGCTAGATTTGATGGGTTGAACTTGTAAATTTCTGACTTGACAGGTGCAAAGTCTGATAAAAAAAAAAGGTTCATTTATCTATCCTTTGGGCAGCTGGTAATGTGTGATGGAAGCTGTAGCTCATTGTACATGTGCAATAATTTGGTGCTAATAGTACTTCCATCCTATGACCCCCCCTTTTTTGGTTGATTTAAGGTTTTTTATCAATCTTAACAGTTGAGAACGTTCTAAGGTTGATTAATTTTGCTGAAGATTCACCACAGACGGTGTTACTTTAATCTCCAAAATGAGGTGCGCTAGTATTTGTGGAAAGAAACAGAAGGGTTTTTTTTTTTTTCTCCCCTTTTGAGATTTTGTGCTTTACATTACGTATTTCTAAATGGAGGGGTTTTACTACATAAAAATTGAAAATATGAGGGTGTCAAATGATGGAAGTAAAAGATGAGGAGAAATTAGAAATTGACATATACCGGTATGGATAGTTGTAATATTTCAAGATATCAGTTCAACTTAAAAATTTTACTATATAAAACACAGGTTAGCTTTCACTAGAATCTATCAAAATTGACTCGGAAATGAACTTGGAGGAGACTCTTCGACCCATTCCCGATCACAAAGGTGGATTACGAAGAATTTAGCCAAAGCACGAGTTACGTTGTTTGGCTCAAGCCAGATTAAAATTTATTCTAATAAAAGGAAATGTAGTGAAAAAATAAAGCAACATAGAGAAGAAAAGTGCCCTATTGTACACGAGGAGGTGGTTTTTATTGTCATCACTGTATTAATGGAGGAAATAGTGGGAAATGGCTTGTTGATTGGAGCATATTTCCACAATGGCGCTGAAACATTAATACAATAGAAAAAAAGAAGTTAAAACATAATCTTTACAAATAAAAAGCCAAAAATACCCTTGATGACTGTTAACAGTCGGCACGTGATTGTTAATGGGACGACTGTCAACCTTTTTTTAAAATCCTTTTTAATAATTTAATTTTTCAATAATAAATAATTTTTTTATTTATTTAATTTTTTTATAGTTAAAATTTTTGGTTAATTTA
>CAIGRB010127138.1:6838-19553 GCA_903798255.1 Fraxinus quadrangulata | reverse complement strand
GAATAGTAAGTGTTCTACATCTTCTTCATCAGTTCCTTCAATATGAATCTATTCTCTTTTATTTTTTAATAACATACATGTGTCGATTAGTGATCTAATACATTAAATTGATAATTTCTTGTCGTCTCATGCGTCAAATCATTAATAGTCACGTGTATGTCATATAAGACGATTACAGTGTGAACGATTGTAAATAACATCAATGATTTGAGAATTCAAATATCGTATCGACTTTTTCATGATTGTTTGCTAGTATAACTTAGTTAAAAGTAATGAATTTCATTCAATTCTTTAAAACTATTGAATTTCAATCAAAGCTTTAAAAGCACCAAATTTCAAACATTTAGTCAAAATTTGTGGACGTTTCATTTGTGTTTCAATTTTTAGTTTATTTTCATATTCTGTTTTGAGATATTGTTTTAATATTAATAAAAACAAATTTAGTTTGTCATTTTAAAAAAATTGTTTTTCAAAACAGAAAACTAGAAAAGTATGTTTTGTTTGAAATTTTGAAAAATTTGTTTTATNAATTTTTGAATTGTATTTTCTAAAATTTTTATATTTTGAGTATTTTTAGAATTTTCACCGAAAACGACAAAAATATATTTTGAGCTGAGTTTTATGTTATAAATTTAACGTTGTTTTCAAAAATATATTTTTAGAAATACTAAACCAAACAAGTTTTGAAAAAATTAAAAAATAATTGTTACATCATCAATGTACAGTGACATGGTATAACGGTATATTGCACGATAATCAATAAACATCATTCGTCAAATGTCGGTTCAGTTCGCACGAACTATTGTTCATCGGTCCAAATCTTAAATCCAATTAAACTCTCCGCCGCGATCAGCCTCTCCGTTTCGGCCATCACCGTCCAGATATAAAAGAAATCCCAATTAACTTTCATATTGTTTTATCTGTTTTGAGAATCAGGTGCCGACTACCCATTGAAAAATTATCCCATTTTTTTCCTTTTTGCTGAAGAATTGTCACTGATCTTCACAACTCGAACACAATTCTTTTCCGTTTTAGGCAAGTCATCCTCCTCCTGCTATTACCTATATACTTAGATACGTATTATGAAACCCTAATTTGAAGAATTCGTGGAAGAATATTGGATCTCAAGTTACTTGTTTGAGTTTCTTCAGTTCTCGGCTCAAGAATGAAATGAATAAATGAATGATGTTATTGATCTTTTTTTTATGATTTGTCGATCTATTATTTTCTTTATTTGAGTAATAATTTTTAGGTATTTGGCCACGGTCTGGGTTTATTTTATATAGCTTTCGTGAATATTCTTCTCCTCAATGTTTTTGTTATGATATTCTTGGTATGGTGTATCCTATTTTAGAGTATGTTGTCATGTAATGTTGATATTCCACCATTTTTAAAACATTATCTGATGTGAAAAATATCAGAAAAAATGACTTGTTTTCAATTTAGCTACTCCATTTGTTTGCTTTCTTGGCCAGAAAAAATTTAATGGCGATAATTAAATTAGCTGTAATGACCTTCTGGCATGGAATAATTATTGAGCTGCTTGATCTGAAAGCCTAAGGTTTTAGAGATGGCCATGCCCACAAGACCTTTGCTTGATATCATGTTAAATCTTACCTGCGACAATAATAATATCTTGGAGCAGGATATGGAAGTTCTTATGTAAACTGATTCAGAATGTAAACTATAAAACTAACTGAAGCCATTTTTTAGAGAAGACTTCTAGTTTAAACTAGTAATGTTCTGTCTTCACTCATTTTTATACGTTACCTAATACTTTGGGCTTAATTGCAATCTCCTGTTCTCCTTGGTTGAACGTACTTTGTTGTCAATTATTATTTCAGTATCAAGTGCAAGTACGTGGAACGGTGGAAGTTTTCTTTCTGTGGTTATTCACAACCTTCCATTGATATCAGGAAGCCTGAAAACGCTGCTTGAACTGCTTAGGAAACAGTGATGTCAAGTTCAATATATCTGCTTTAATGTTGCCACAAGAATACTCAGTAGAGAAACATATGGCAAATGCAAACACTGAGCAAACCTCATCACGAGGTCCTGTGGCTATACTCTGGGACATCGAGAACTGTCCAGTGCCAAGTGATGTCCACCCAGAAGCTGTGGCTGGTAATATTAGGATGGCTTTGCGGGTCCATCCTATAATTGACGGAGTTGTCACAACGTTCTCCGCATATGGAGATTTCAATGCATTTCCCAGGCGACTACGGGAAGGGTGTCAGAGAACAGGTGTCAAACTCATTGATGTTCCTAATGGGCGGAAGGATGCAGCTGACAAGGCTATCTTGGTTGACATGTTCCTTTTTGCTCTTGACTATCGTCCGCCATCTTCCATCGTGCTCATCTCTGGGGATGTTGATTTTGCTCCCGCACTCCATGTTTTGGGCCAGCGTGGATATACTATCATTGTTGTCATTCCTACTAGGGCGAGAGTTTCATCTGCTCTGAGTAATGCAGGTCAGTTTATTTGGGATTGGCCGAGTGTGGCTCGTGGGGAAGGATTTGTGCCGCCTGCTAAAGGTTTACTTCCTCCTTATGTAGTTCCGACAAACATTACTGGGTTTTTAATGGGATGCGAGATCAATGACAACTTAGATTGTCAGAATGAAGAAGAAGCAGTAGTGTATAGAGGAATCTCAAAAGGCTGTTGCAACAAAAGGGATTTCTCATTGATCTCACACTCTCCATCTGAATATAATAGTAGTTCAATAACAATGCCCTATTATCCTACATCTTCCAGATCACATGGCCTCTCATCTCGGTTGAATGAAGTTTCTGCAAGACCTTTTACTTCATGTGACCAGAATGACTTCATGTGGGTTCAACCTGGAGATTTGAATGGTTTAAAGGGCCAACTGGTAAAGTTGCTTGAATTATCAGGTGGGTGTTTACCTCTAATCCATCTTTCTGCAGAATACCAGAAAATCTATGGGAGGCCTTTGTATGTGTCTGAATATGGAGAACTTAAGCTTGTAAATCTTCTGGAGAAGATGGGTGATGCAATGGCTATTGAAGGAAGAGGCACAAGGAAGTTTATCTACCTCCGTAACGCCCGTCCCTTAATTTTAGCGAAGAGGGATAAGAAAGGAAAAGAAGCTCAAGATCCCATTGATGTTATTGCAGGAGCTGGATCTTCTGAAGAACCCTCAGATGATGAAAGGGTGGTTGTAAAGGAATACGGTGACAACAGTGGAATAGAGAAATCTAATTTAGAGATGACAACTCAATCTGAAATTTTCGACCAGAGCCTCAACCTGTTCAAATACGAGCTTCAAGAGATTTTGGTAAGCTACTATAGTCGCATCTCTCTCAGTTGTTTTGATGCGATCTACCAGCAAAAATACAAACGATCAATCGATTATCAAAGCTTTGGCGTGAATAATTTGGAGGAGCTTCTAGACAAGGTAAGAGACATTGTCTTGTTGCAAGAGGAACCAGTAAGTAAAAGGAAGTTTCTGGTTGCTGTTTGTGGCTAGAAGATTCACTGTCCTCTCTTGGCATTATATTGTGTTGGAGAAGATATTATGAGGTATGCTCCTTGCTGCCTCGATCTTAACGCTTTCCCTTTTAGTTCAGGAATAGGACACGTCAATGCAAAGGATGTTTCTGTTGTTCTTTCTTTTTTCTAACATAGGCTTGTCGGTTAATCTCAAGATTGTTCATGTAACACTCAATTTATAGTGTCTGAATCTGATCAACCAAGGATATATCCGTGTTAACGTATATGTTAGCATAACGTCGTCAATCTATCCTTCTGTAATTGTTGTTTACACCATATATATGCTGAATCAAGTGAAAAGAAAGAGTTTCAGCAATTAATGGAAGCTTAAAAGTGTTTTATAGCTTTGATCTAAAGCTTATTAGTCCTTTACTGTATTATTGAATCGCAATCTGCTTATGAAGTGTAACTCTATACTTACCAACAGATGTTATTGACCAATGTATGTTTCATCTCTCAATATTCAGGGCTCCAAATAATGTTTCTTCCATAACAATGTGATTCCTATATGTCTTCAAATCTACGGGGTGTCCTCTATTGAGATTTTGATGGATTTTAAAAGTCCTAAATTTAAGTATCTCCATTGAGATTTTAATAGATTTTCATTAAAATTTAAGTGTTCTAACTGAAATTTTTAACGAATTTTAATGAAATATTTTAAAATTTAGGTATCCTCAATATCTTATGAATTTATAAGGATTTCATTAATAGAAGAATTTTAAAAGATTTGAAATTTCACCATTTTAATGAAATTTTAATGGATTTTGTGGAAATCTATTTAAATCCACGAAATTCATTAGATTTTATAATCTTTTAAAATCCATCAAATTCTCAGTTGAAGACACACCCTATTCCCACATCAACGCCCCTTGGAAAAATCCAAAAAAATCTACCAAATAAGATAACCAATCTACTGCCATAAATAATCAACTTGGACGTAAAATGTTGCATGCCAGTCATGGATTATGCTAGGAATATTATTATAATTACTATTTATTTAAGGGAGCTGGGATGAGGGAATGCTTGTTGAGGAGCAAACTTGAGTAACTTTCAAGAAATATTTGCTACTTATAATTGCAACTGACATAATTTTTCCATCTTATTTAGTTGATCCTCCTTTTAGGTGGTAGTTTTTTGAAATTCCTTCTCCAGGTTACCATGGATTTGCATTAGGGGAGTTGCTGCTTGTCGATGACATATGCTATGCTACCTTGAAATGTGCAAGTTGTAGCTGTCCGAGCACAGCAATCGTCACTATTGATGTACATAGTACTCGTGCCCTGGCTTTGGCCACAAGGTGTATCCCCTGTGGCCATAAGAACTCAATTTTGAATCTATGATCAAATCCTAATTCCATTTGGACCTTTTACTCTGTTCGGTTGGAAGCAGATGACTTATGCTCACACTATTTTCAACAATGGCTTCGTACTTTATGGCAATTAGTTCATATTTTCTTTTGGAGATTCTCCATATTACTGCATTGCAGAAAGTGAAATCTGCAAGGAGTAAAATGGATTTGTTCTTAAATTGGTACGCCCATCTGGCCATTCTGATTTGACGATTGTATTTTTCTGCAATTTCTGTATCTGGAATCCTTAGGTATACATAATATTGAGAAAGGTGAAGGTACATTTCTTAGAACAACCAGCACACGATGTTTCATTACCCATGGAATATATTGATGTGATTCAGGAATTAGTGTATCGAGCATTAGAGTTTTCTTCTGGTTTGATGACTAGAGCGCAGTTGACATGTATCTACTGGCAGGTTTTCCTGATGAACAGATTATCCCAGCAACTCAGATTCTTCTATCGCCAAGCGCTGTTTGGCTAGCAAAATTTCTATACTAGCCATCACCTACAATGGTGTACACGACGGCGCTTTCATTTCCAGTCGAAGAACAGAAATCCCATTCCCCTCAGTTGCAAAACTATGATATGGGTGCTTGTGTCATTGTAGTTGACGTAGGTTGGCCGATCTTTCCTGTCGTGGACAATGACTTAAACAGTGAAGATACGAATGGCAAGAGCAAATTGCATTATCAACATGAGCTAATCCTTCACAACATGCTAGATACGCATTGCTAGATAGGACTTTATGGTGCACGACCAAGTTCTTTACTTATACATAGAATGATGTTATCCATAGTTTACTTTTGGTTCACCATATTAGATCGTTTAAAGAATATAATTTAGATAAAACTATTTTGGATATTACTAGGTGGAGATTATTTTGGACAGATTAAGATGGATAATAATATTCGATTTTTCATTTAAAAGAACGTAATTTATCATTTGTTTGGATCTTGCTCAACACCTGTTTCATCTTCAATATAATGTTATATTATGTTACAGTTAATAATGCAAGTGACTACATTTTAAATGAAAAATTTAAAATACTGACCATCTTAATTCACTACAATACCATTTACTTACTATATTCATTTTAATTTTAAACTAAATTATACAATCTAAACCAGTCCAAACGTAGCCTTGTAATTTTACAACAGATTGAATCAACATTAATAAATTCTTCAAAGAAATTGAAAAGCATAAAAGAAAAAGGGAAATAAGAGAAGGATTTGTGTGAATTTAACATCTCAAATCTAATTGCCAAAGAATATTTGAAGTATGAAACAGTAAAATTTCATTCCTTAAAAATTTCAATAGACAATGGCAAACACATTTTGCCTCTTCTAATTTATCACACAGTAATCTCTCTTCAGGTTATTTGGCTCTCTCTTTAATAATAATCCTCATGTTTTTTGCAATTCCAAACTCCAAAGGCATTTCACCCGGAAGGCAAATAGTACACAATAACTTTTGCAATTCTTCCATTTGTTGTAATCCTTAGCAAGTTATTAGCTGCTACAAAGAAGACAATTATGCACAAAATACATGCCAATCGTTCCCTTGCTTGTTGCTGAATTAGTCTCCCACTGCACAAAGTAATCGTGGATAAAGCTGAATAACTGGGCTTATATAGATGGGATATTATGAGGTGACTGAGGTGAGCCGGTTTCAAGTAGGAAGCTTCGACTACAATATGACCTAGACGTACTCGAAGAAGAAGCTAGCCCACGTACATCCCCACTGTAAAATATACCTTCACCTCTCTTTGTGTTGCCTCTGCTCGTCCTTCCCCTACCTTCAGTTTCTCCATAGTCTTCATCTTCCATAGCTTCAACAAACCCACTGTGCATTACTTCAGTACTCTCATACAAAAGTCTGAGGACTTGCTTAATTGATGGCCGTGCGCTTCCTTCTTTCTGAGTGCACCATCTCACAATTTCTACAATTGTTTGAAGTTGATCGAAGTCAAAAGCATCCCCGAGATTGGGATCCAAAAGCTCAGTTATTCTCAATTCTGAATTCCAAAATGGTTGAGACCATTCGACCAAATTTTTGTTGTCTTGTATTGCTCGTCTTGCAGTAACTAACTCTAATAACACAACTCCATAACTGTAAACGTCACTTTTCTCTGTGAGCTCTCGAGTAACCACATATTCTGGATCCATATAACCTGAAAATCATTTAATGCTTTGATATCACTGGATAAGGCATAAAAGCTAAGTCCATCGCGAAAGAAGCTTTTGTCCAACCTGATAATCAATTTAGGGCGCATTTGGTAAACGATATTGGACTGAACTTGATATTATAATAGACAAGATTTAACTTCTTTTTCTACATGTCTGGCTAAGCTTGAAAAGAACTGAAATTACTTGAAAGTAACTCTTACTTTAGTGTTCAAATAAGTAACTTATAATTTCAACTTTAACCATAAGAAGATTATTTATTTTAAAAACCAACTTATTTACTTATAAGTGATCTTTTTATGCTTAGTCAAACATGCTATTAACATTGTCGATTACTGGAGAATCCACTTCACCAAACAAGCATCTAATGTTTCGGTATCAAATAAGTTGGAGTTTATAATCAAAGCGGATTTTGTCTAACCTGGAGTTCCCCGGATATCAGTGCTTACAGGTTCGAAGCAAACAGAGCCATCTTTCGAAGCATGAGCAAGGCCAAAATCAGCAACCTGGAAGAGCGTAAAAATACAACTAGTCTTCCACAGTTAGTGTCAAAAGAGGGAAACTTCACTTCATTGATTATATTTGATTTTGGAATTTAATATTTAACTAAATCCAAAATATGCAAATTGCCCGGGAGAAATGTACCGGAGATTTATCTTTTTACAATGTCACCAATCAAGTTAAAAGACAAGTTATGCACAATGTTCGTTATATCAATTGTATCTATGACGCTGAGTGTTGGGTCACACTGAATGTAACAAAAATTACAAATGTTGAGGTGGATGTGCAGACATACAAGAATTAAATTACTCCAATTCAGTACAAAATATTAAGGGAAGAACCTAGGTGGTGAGAACAAATTTTTGATTGCCCTAAAGAAGTTTTCTTCATGAGAGCTATGCAATCCTCGCAGAATAGGTTAGAAAAGGAAGAAGAAGACCAAAAGGATTTCATCGGACCTTTATGTTGTAAAAAATGAATTATAAAGCCCAAAAATTACTGGAAATAAAATTTAGTTTGTCGTTGTACCATGCTACTGGTTCACCAAAAAAAGGGAAAAGAAAAAGGAAAATAGGACAGAATTCATAACAATACAGTTAAATAACATATGGAGTTGACTATCGAGTGCAATACCTTTGCAACAAAATTCTCATCTAGTAATATATTGCTCGATTTAATATCTCTATGACACAGAGGAGGGTTACAATAGAAGTGAAGGTACTCCTGCATGAAGAAATGTCATCAGGAACAAGTATGGCAATTTTGAATTTGTACTAATAACTGATTTCCGTAAATCAGCTTTATTCAAGAATTTACCAATGCATTTGCCACATCAATTGCAATCTGAATTCTTGTTCGCCAACTCAGAGTAGTTCTACCTGGGGCTGAATACAAGCATTTGGACAGTTAGAAAAACATTGATGAATTATTTTTAAGCTTTTCTAACATGCCAGATACCGGAATGAGATGAAAGGACAAAGACATACTCAGAAGATGATCCTTTAAGCTTCCATTTTCCATATATTCATACATGAGAAACCTGCCGTAAAACATGATCCTTTAGGTTTATCCAGCGTGCAAAAGTTCAGGTGCATGTGTTTTTCTGATGTAGGATGGGCAAAATAAATAAGGGAACAAAAATGCAACTGAATGACCTCTCATGTCTTTTAATGCAGAAGCCCCTCAGAGAAACAAGATGGCGATGATGTAGTCGAGCAAGGAGCTCGATTTCTTGGCAAAACTCGTCCTCTGCCTGCTCTGACACCATGTTCATCCGCTTCACCGCTACCACTAAACCATCATGAAACCTCGCTTTATACACAGTACCAAATCCTCCTTGTCCAATGATGGTGTTGAAGTTATCAGTAGCTTTCTTTGTATCTCTGTAGCTGAATTTTCTGAACATAGAGGATGGACCTTCATGTAATTCAATATTGGCATCCGACGAAAACAATTAGGAAATACAACATCTGATTTAATTATCACTTCATACTACCAAAATATAGAAATACTGAAGAAAGAAAAAACAGAATCAGAATGTACCATCCTGACATTTTCTTGCGGCGCGAGGAATGGATTTTGAGGATGTCTTATCATCTGTATCAGAATCATCAAGCTCTCGGCTTTTCTTACGGATAAGAATAATCAAGACTACCAGCAGCACGGCAGCCAATGCTGTAACTGCAATACCAATGCTCGGAACCAATGAGAGGTGGTAGTTTCGATGATTCCTCTTTGGAGGCGTGCTCGAGGAAAGTTGAGCCGGACTAGCAGCAATTAGAGGGGTGGGAGATGCCTGAGGTGGAGGTGGAGGCCGGAATGATCCTGAAACAAGCAGAAAGTACATTAAGCACTTATTACTTCATTATATTAATATTTTGTATGTTTATTTCTATCTATCTTGGAATTAGAAAGGATACGTGTACGATTGAAATGATATACCCAGAAATATGTCAAGAACCCTTCAAAAAGCAATGACTAAGTTCATAACTTCAGAAAGAAAGAGAAGTAGATGAATAATTAACAATAGTCAACTCTTGTGTCTGTAGGAATCCTCAACAGGACTGGAATAGTTTCCATAGAACATAAAAAGAAAGAATGCGATGATGGGAAGTTACTATAAAATCTCGATCGACCAGATATATATTAGCGTCATATTTCTGATGAATATGTCTCATAAAACAGGGACATTCCTTAAATTTCCCATGGAAAAAACAAAACAATTTGATGATAAAACTAGGCAGAAAACATAAAATGAATGTGAAAGTATGAACTGATTCACGACCCCATCTAGTGAAATTGCTAGAAGAAAGAGATAAATATTCAAATGGCTATTGTTATCCAATTCCTATACCTGGAGGAAGATTAAGCCCTTGAACCCCAAAGAAACAGCTTGCAATGTCAATAGTCGAAGCGTAATCCACTTGACTTGCAACTGTAGCAAATGTTGCATCTCTGCAAGTACTCAGTGTCAAATTATCTGTTGGCCCCAATAGATTATGAAGATAAACAATACTGGCATTCAAGCACTTTTTACAAATACCATCCTCTGACAGCGGCACTTTGCAATTTTCAGTAACATCCCTAAATTTCGGAGACTGCAGCATCTGGTTAACAGTTGACCGACCCTGGCATTCATAATTTACAGGTATTTTCGTCCCAAAGCCACAGAAAACTGATGAATTTCTTGTCATTCCATAAAGTGCAAAAGTTTTTGATATTGTATGCAGACAAACATCAGATAAATTTGAAGAAACCCCCAAGTTACTCGTTGCATTGGCATATCGTGAGACAGAAATAGCGACCAAGACATTAAGGTGTCGGCAACACTTTGCTCTGTCTTCTCCAGTGGAGCATTTGGAGGCAGCCAGTGTAAAATTAGACCTGCTCAAATCCAACGGGCAATCTGCAAACATTGAAGAGTAAGCAAACACAAATAAATATGATTACCGCAATTATAATTTGTCAAGTAAGTTTCATTCTCATCAGGTGAAGTTATGTAAGAGTGATAACTCAAGAGACACGATCTCTTATTTTGATTTCATTCACTTAAGAGGTTCGAACAAGCTAATTACTGGCACTGCCCACAATCCCTCCCCCTCAAGTATCCCTTGATCTTAATCTAACCATGCAAGTCTACAAATTTACATTTTCATCAAGCTCTCCCAAAAATTACAACAGTACCAACCTCAAGATTTACCACCTTATTAAATTAGCTCAAGTCTTATCAGTCCAAATTCCTTATAAAACTGAAAACAACTAGAAAAGGAATAACGATTTCAATTCACAAACAAAACCCTTATTTCTCACATAAACATCTCCAATACTTCAAAAACAATAATAACGCCATGTTAAAAACAAAAGCCATTAATTAAGCATCAGAACAAAGCATTTGAAGTAATGAATAAGCAAAATAAAGGGGCTATACCAGATGCAGACATTGTTAAAGAAAGATGCATTTGAAGAAAGACCAGTAATAGTAGACAAAAAGGAAACACTGCTGATCCGTATAATGCCATGGACAGGACCTCAGGAGGAGAAGGAAGGAGGAGGAGGTTGGTTCTTGAAAGTGAGTGAGTGAGTGAGAGACCACGGTGAGCAAGGAGCGTGCGCACTGGCGTCTTTTAGCGCATTCCGCGTCTAGAGCTAGGAGAGTGCACAGTACACTCCTTTCAAGAGGGGTCCGACTTATGCTGAAAGCAAAGTTAGTGCAGCTTTTGACTATTCGCGGACCTCAAAGACCCTCAAACTTATTTTAAGTTACTTATTTTTATAGCTTTTTTCTTTCAAGGAAAATAAACAAACAAAAAAAATATATATATATATCACCTTTTTTGTATTTTTGAATTTTAGTTTCTTCTAACATGTATATTTTCTTGAAACATAATTAAAAAAGGGAAAATGATATTCGAAAACTAAAACAGTAATAGTTCGCTTTCTAGGAAATAGTATGGTTAACGTAAATATAGAGGTGGTTTATGCCAGAGAAGAATAGTTCTCTCTCGATGGAATACGTCTTTCTTTTTTTTTTTTTTTTCTATTTGGTTGTGGAGTAATAAGTAGCAATTACCATTCACTTTTTTTATGGGTTTTTTTGGATTTTTCCTCTAATTTTGTACATTTCGTCAAGAATGATAACTTGGTTAGATTTTCAAAAATTGATAATCAACCTCGTCTTCTTGTAGTATGTATTCTCTCGAAAGGAACTTGAAAGACTTCGACCACGCACTTCCGTGGAGATTTATTTTGAGACTATGGTTTTATAGTATAATTATGCTATTTAATTTTTTAAGTAACCTAGGCATGTCTGTTTCACTTCGTTAACTCATCAATTTGAAAAAAAAAAAAAATTTATTTTTCATTATTTTGAAGAAAAGATAATTTTTTGGTTTTCTAACAAATATTTTTTTGTTATTGAAAATTAAAAATAAGTAAATTATTTACTTTGACTGCTATATAAGAGTCTTATTTTTGAATAAATTATCCAAATATATCTGAATAAAAAATTACTTATACATGTTTGATAAGGTTTGTGACATAATAATTAATAAGTATGTCGTTAATCAGTGGATAAAAGTGTTATATTATCCACAAATTTTATAAAGCAGCCAAACATGCGCAAACCGTCGAGAGACGGACTTAAGATCGGCGCACGGATAAAACAGTTAGCTGTAGATAGTAAATGCCCAGACTTCACATTTCTCAGGTCTCTCTTCTGCAATAAATCTCAAAATTTTCAAATTTCAGTACTCCATTTAAAGCGAGAAATCAACCCAAATTGATGCTTCAGGTACTCCATACCAGTAATCAAGTAATGAACAATTCTCAAACGCACAATCAAGTGCACGCATATATGCGTATTTGTATGTAATGTATAATGTTATGGATGTGTAAATCTGTTATTGAGGTGAAATTATGCAAAATCTGAGTTCCTCAAACCCTAACGATTATTTTTGCTTCTTGCAGATTATTGCTTCACTATGAATTTCTATGTTTTCACTCTATTCTGTTCGACTATCCTCGTTGGTTACTCCACAGCTCTTAAGGTTTATGCTATTATGTTTCTATTCAGTTTATAGCAAAACACTTACTGATACAAGTGTGTGTTGGTCTCAAATCTCACTTACTGGATGATCGTATTTTTTTTTTTTTTTTTTTTTTTTTTT